>NEWO01000274.1:588283-626077 GCA_003013225.1 Phalaenopsis aphrodite | reverse complement strand
TGTGTGTGTGTGTGTGTGTGTGTGTGTGTGTGTGTGTGTGTGTGTGTGTGTGTGTGTGTGCGTGCGTGCGTGTGCGCGCGCGCGCGCCTTAGCCTGACTCATCAGTTGCGGCATTTGGTGTAAGTCTCTCGGGTCGGAGGTTTAATTCCTGCGTAGGATCAAATTGCACACTGATACATCAAAATATATGCATTTTTAGACCAATATTTTAGACACATTTTTGGTAATATTGCACTTTAATAGAAGATATTTGATGTTTTTGCACAAATTGTTGATTTTTAAGACTTGAAGCAAAAAAGATGAATTTTGGAGTCAAAATAGTGTTTTTGGAGAAATACTCAACAGAATAGATGGTGGATTTTACTCAGCGTCGACGACGCCAGAAGCAGCACTGAGACGTCGTTTGACAGAGAGCAGCGAATTAATTATGGACCACTGGTGCTGACGATGCCAATGTCGGTTCAGACACTATTTTTAGAAGATTCGATAAATTTGGACGATTTTTTAAGAGTTTTTGGATGCACCTATTGGAGAACAGACTCTATGCTCTATTTGGGGCCAAAATTAATCAGAAAAGGGGCTCCTCATCATTCCTCCTAGTTTGTAATCGCCACACCTAGCCGACCTACACTTTTTCCATCTTCATTCCACCACCATTCAGGAGTCTATTAGTTATTTTTCTTTAAGAGTTTAGAGTTTTTGTGGTGAGATTAAGTGTGAATTCTTCTATGAGAGTGTTGGAGAAGGAGAAAAGTGAGAGATTTCTTCTTCATACATTTTCTAGGAGATGCTACTAGGGATTTGCTTTGATAAAGAGTTTCAGATAAGTGTTGTTTGTTTATTTGTATTGTATGAGCTTTGTTTTATATATAAAATTTGTGTTTTTTTGTATTTTTCTCATCAAATCTGAGTAATTTTTATTATCTTTTTCTCAACTCTGAGATATTGTGAAATAAAGAGATAATATGGATGTGTCAATATTAAAATATAAAATAAATTGTGATGATTTTTCAACTCAAAACTTAATTTACTTTTTGATCTGGTCAATTGAATTGTTAAAATGTGTTGTGAAACATATGATTCGGGAAATGAAGTATGCGTTCTACAACAGAGTGATAATAACATTTGATTTCATGAAGGAAAATTTTGTTCATGCAATTAAGTGTAAATAAATAGAGAAATATATATTATTGGGTGTAAAATTGGAGATTTTAGCGTGACAGTTAAAATCCTCAATTCAGTCTTAGTGTTTAAAAACTAAAGCGAGAGTTAGCCTTCAGGTGAAGGGAAATGTGAGTTCTGGAGTGGGAGCCAATATCCTCCTAGCTTATCCACAAATTTAGGACTAAACTTGAGATTAACCAATGATTTTCTATAACATTGTATCAGGCAGAGAATTAAAACTGCTCCTATTTGGTACAATACATATTAAAACTATTTATCTCATCTTATTTTACCAAAATCTTATTGTAGTAGGAAATATGTTTTTTCACATAAGAAATCTTCATCACATAAACATAGTTTAATAGTTTAGTTGTTACTGTTTAAACTTTGCATTTCAGTTTTGCTAGAAGTTAAATAATTTAGTTTTGTTAGCATCTTACACATTCAAAATTAGTGACAGTAATTTTGTTTGATTTCTGTGAATTTTTTAGTAAATTTATCATTTCAAATTTAAACCTTCTCCGTGAGATCGATATTCGAGGCTTAAATAGAAAGTCATTTATTACTTGATAATGATACATATAATTGCGTAGAATCTCAATATTGATTGCTTAAATTTTTTAATCATAAATATTGCATCAAGCTTTTGACACCGTTACATAGCGGAGTCAAACTTATATAAATTTTGCACAACTACATTTCACTGTGGGATCAAGTTTTTGGCGCCATTGTCGGGGAAGGTAACGATAAATTAGGAAATTTAGAAATAAAAATATACAAAATATCAAAAAAAAAATTATAAAATCATATATATATATATATATATATATATTATTTTTAAGTTTTTTTTTTGTTTATTATATTTGTTTATGCGAAATACTTGACCTGAAAGTTTAGTACCTTATGATTCAAAACTAAAACGTACTATTAAAAAAATTCAAAAACAACACAAATAAATTAAAATTTTAAATAAAAGGGCGAATAACTTATATAATTAAATAAATGAAAATCGACAAAGATCTTTAAAAGATTATGCTAATCCAACAGCAGATGAATTTTACTTGACTATTCAAAATCCTGATATTGCTGTTAATTCATTTGAGCTTACATCTGCTATTATCCAAATGATACAAAATAATCAGTTTGGAGGAACACCTACTGAAGATTCTAACTTACATCATGCTAGTTTTTTTGAAATTTGTGCTACTTTTAATTCTGATGAAGTGTCTAATGATGTTGTTAGGCTTAGACTTTTTTTTTCATTAAGGGATAAAGTCATAGCTTGGTTAAATTCATTTGCACCTGAATCTATCAGGACTTGGGGAGAACTATCATAAAAATTCTTGGCTAAATATTTTCGACCATCGAAAACCACTAAGCTCAAAAATGATAGTACATCTTTTTTTTCAGTTTGAAGGGGAATCAATATATGAAGCCTGAGAAAGATTTAAAGATTTTCTTAGAAAATGTCCACACCATGCTTTACCAGATTGGTTAATAATTCAAACATTTTATAATGGATTAGTAGGATCACTTAGATCTATTATGAATGTTGTTGTAGGTGGATCACTAATCTCAAAACTTTTTGATGAAGCATACTCTTTAATTGAAGAAATGACTACTAACAATTTTCAATTGTTCTATGAAAGGGTAAATCCTAAGAGAGTATCTAGTATTCATGATTCTGATGTAATGTCTATTTTGACATCTCAAATTGCTGCTATTTCGAAAAGATTGATCAAATTGGAGTGAACTATTATCAAATACCCCAATATTATAAGAAAATTCACTATGACAGATAATTAATACTCAATTATCTTATAAAACTTTAAATGTTACAAATAATTGAAATAACAATCCATATTCTAATTATTATAACCCTGGATGGAAAAATCACCCTAATTTTAGTTGGAATAATTATAAAAATTCGGTGATTCTCTCTGAAAATTTGAACAACCAAGAAAATTCTAATTATGGACTTTATTATCCTCCTGGATTTAACTCTAACCCTAACCCACAAGTTAAGGAAAACAAGTTGAAAATGGAAAATCGAATACATAATCAAGGATAAACAGACTCAAGATGCAAGAGAACTATCCAATACACCTTATATATACGGATCACGAGCATGTAAATCTAGAGATTCTAATCATTGTATTAAATAATGACTATTAAGATTTGATTTATTACATTAAAATTTCTCTTTATTTATCATAGTTGTAGTTAATTAAGTGCAAGAAAATTAAGAAACATAATTTATACACCAAAAAATGATTTTAAAAAATCTTAATATAATCTAATAATCTGGATCACATATGAAAAGATACAATTCTTTGCTAGTCCGACCAACTGAAGTCCATCAGCTGATCGATAGCCAGCCGATCGGTTGAAAATCATATGATTAAAGGGTCAGTCAGGCCGACCAGAGATAAGCATGCACACTGATGGCTGATCAAATATCAAACACCCCAACAATCTCACAAGTATCAACGCGAGACTCTCTTAATAGCTCCCCCATTGATCTCTAAAGATCACCAAGGAACAACAATCAAGCTAACCAACCGAACACCCTAAGACCAACCGACTACCATACTCATAACATATTTGCTTCCTAGAGCGAAGGCCGACCAACACCAACGCAGTCGACCGACCTAACCACCTGCCGAGCGGAAGGTATAAACATAAAAAAAAGATGCCAAAACCAATTATAAATGCAAAAAAAAAAAAAATCATGTAATATGCCTTTTAAAGCAAGGGCAAACACACAATTTTACACCTTATCCCTCTATCTTTCATAAATATGGGGAACATTACATATATTAGACGTTTTTGACTCTTCTCTTTAGACTCATACTCTGTAGAGAGAACTCTCTCATCTTCTCTCTTATAACTTTTAATTCCCAAGCATATAATGGGTCACAGAGTCCAAGAATATCACAATTTGCCAAAATAAGATAATTGGTATTTTCTTCTTTCTTTCATTAATTTCTTTTATGCCAATTAACATGTGAATGCACATAAATTATTTTAGGCTCATTGTTGTCATGGCTAATATTATTTTTATTTAAATATTAAGTCAATTCATTCATATATTTATACATAAATTCCAATCCCCAACCCCTCTTAACACTAACCTCTTCATAAATTTTCTTACTATAATTAAAGTTAAAATATGAAAAAATAAGAAGCTTTCTGCGATGGCGGCTCGCTGAACAGAACACGTGTTCGCCTCAGCTTTGTTGCATCATCATTTGTCATTGTTCATAAACAGGGACGTCTTCTGTACGATTCCTTCACCGCATTTGCAGTCGAAGAAGTAGGAAGGTACTGGAAGCTCGGAAATCACGTTTGTCCCACAAACATAACCTTTACCAGAAATCCGATCAGCCGGTTCTTTCGCAGGCTTGCCGCTCCGCCGCTTGCCAGACGGCTCACTGCCCATTTTAGTAGCGAAGGCAATCTCCTTCCTCGCAATTTTGTTTTATTTTTCCGTGATCTTCCGATGCACCCATCCGAGATGATCATTTTGAGGCCTGGATGCTAAATTTTTTTTTTTTTTTTCTCATTTGTATTGGATTTCTTCTGCTTCGGGTCTTCTTGTCGTATTTTTGGGTACTGCTTTTAGCGGACTGATTTGGTCAGATGATCGGAGAATGCGGCTGAATTTTAACTCCGCTATTCACAGGCGTTTGTCTTCGAGAGAGCTGATGGATCCCTTAGATCGAGATGATGAAGAGAGTGCCGGTGAGACATTTTTCTTTGTTTGTTGAAATCGATTAATTGTTTTTTTTTATTTGCACGTCGAGCTTTTTAATCGATGTAATTCTTTTATATATTTTTTTTTTTGGCATTCGTTTAGTTCGTTTGCTGAATTCTCCATCTGCTGAGGAAGAAGTTGGTAATCCATCGTGGAGGCTCTCTCTACCGCATGTAATCGTTGCGACAATATCTTCCTTCTTGTTTGGTTATCACTTGAGGTGCGCTTCGGTTTCCTAGTCTGAGATCGGACGTGCTTGTTTCTTTTTTGTTTTTATTATGTTTTTGGTATTTTGAAGAGAGTTGAAATGAGAATTACTACAATTACAGTGTTGTTAATGAGTCACTGGAGAGCATTTCCATGGACCTTGGGTTTACTGGGAACACCTTGGCTGAAGGTAGAACTAGGCTTTCTGGTTTTGTTAACTATGAGGTTCGCTTGTCCCGATGTACTTTATTTTGGTTTGGTTGGGTTTCTTGTAGGGTTTGTTGTGAGTATCTGCCTCGGAGGTGCACTTGTTGGTTGCTTCTTTAGTGGTTGGATTGCAGATGGAATTGGGCGGCGTAGGGCTTTTCAGTTGAGTGCCTTGCCAATGATTATTGGAGCTTGTTTAAGGTATTTAATTTGCTTCTGGTGCTCATTTCTTTTTTGGTATCAATGCTATCATCTAAGTTAATATTGTTGACTGGTTTTGTTATGATATTTTGTGCTTTATTTTTACTTTCTTTCTTTGTTAGATTTTTCCAACTTTTACAGAGTCTCTGCTTTGATTGATGATTCAATATACTGGCAACTTAGGAAATGATACTCAGTCTCTATTTTTTTTTTTTTGAATGAATTCATGATACTCATTATCGTCCTTTGAATCCTAACAAACAAACTACTACATTTTCAGTGCAAGCACTGGCAATTTACAAGGAATGCTCCTTGGTAGATTCTTCGTTGGAACAGGAATGGGCTTAGGTCCGCCAGTTGCTGCACTCTATGTAACGGAGGTAGAGTAAATATTCTCGTGTACTGATTGATTTCTTATATTGAATTTACTTATTCTTCACTTGTACAACTCTTTTGCTATCAGGTTTCACCTCCATTTGTGAGAGGAACATACGGGAGCTTTATTCAAATCGCTACCTGTCTTGGACTTACAGGGGCGCTCCTTGTTGGAATCGCAGTGAAGGAGGTTATTGGAGGGTAAATGAATACTGTTGTTTTATTTTGGACTAATTGTTATTTTAATTAATTAGCCACCATTTACTTATTAGATGGAGAATTTGCTTTTGGGTATCTACTGTTCCTGCTGCTTTGCTGGTGATTTGTATGGAATTTTGTGCTGAAAGCCCTCACTGGCTTTATAAGGTTATTTGCTCCCTCTAAATGAAGCTTAATTATATTGTCATATTTACTAAAATTGACCCATGCCTGTATATTTTGCAAACAACCATCTTTGAAACACGAAGATGGAGGTTGATTGTCAAATTAACTTGAATATATGGGACTTTGTGACTTTGACTTTTCTTATTCTAATTGATCAGTGTTGTCCCTTCGCTGAAAGCACAATGTTTAGTTGTTCGATTAAAAAATTAAAACAGTGCTGAATTGCTAATAAAAATCTCATTTATTTAATTAATCATGTAATTGGTTTAAAATTTGGGGATCAACCTGCTTGAAATTGTCTAGCCCCAATTAAGCTTTCTACTATCGCTCCAACCATTGTTGATTTTAGCATCTTTTTTATTAATATATTGAAACTTGGTTAAACTTAAAAGTAATCTCTCAACTATTTGTATGTGGCTAATTTAATCGCAGGGTATCATGTCTTTTCAATTTAATCTCAACTATATCAAATTGATCCAAAATGGTCTTTTCGAGGCTTAACTAGAAACAAGTTTGTATGGTTGAGAGACTAGATTGGGATCAATTTTGTGTCACAATTCTACATAATAGATCGTTTTGGATCAGTTTGTATTGTCGAGAGAATAAATTGGAGATGTGATATTTTGGGACTAATTAGGTCCACATATTCAAGAACTTTTTTGGAGTTTAATCTTTTTGAAACCTAAGAGAAGAACGTGGTTGAGTTGAATGGGTGTGGTGAGAGGGAAGCATAGGATAAAACATAGGAAGGTGAAAAACATGTAAACAAACAAGGAGTTATGCAAAAAGTTAAAAAAAAAAGTGGGAAGAAAAGGAGTATTGAGAAGTTAGAGGGACGAGGGGAGTAATTGAGAAAATAGAATGGTTGAAGAAAAAAAATAAGTAATTCAAAAGCACAATATATGTAATTGAGAGGAGAAGAGTTGCATATGAGATAAAAGTTTACACAGAACCGAAAAAAAAGAGAGAAAGGGAAGCAAAGAAAAATGAAAAGGAATGAAAAAGAGTTCAAGAAAATAGATGAAGAAAGCAATCAAAATAAGAAACATTGGGAAACTGAGGTAAACCTGCCACCTTCATAGTCATTATCTATTAAATTATGCTCTGTCTCACAAGATTGCTTACGGGTCTCTTGAATTTGAATTGTTACACTTGAGTAGCTTGAAATTCAAGCAAATTTTCTTTGAATACTTGAAATTTGAGTGGATTGGTCTTAGGGTCTGTTTGGGGTAGCTGCAACTTATCTAGCTTATCCAGATAAGCTGCTTATCCTGATAAGCTGTTGATTAACAGCTGATCCAGATAAGTTGTCTGACTGTTTAGTTTGTGAGTTTGGAAAACAATTGATTCTGGATAAATGATCATTTTGCCCCTATTTTGGATAAATTGTTTAACTGTTTAGTTTGTGTGTTTTGAAAATAGCTGATTTGCATGTTTTTTTAAGTAAATGAACAATCTGACACACAAAAGTTACACGAAAATATAAATGAAGAGAATTATTAAAAAAAGGATTAGATATGTCAGTTATAATGGCCATCACATGCTCAAAAAATTTCTAATGTAGCATTTGCAAGTATGAATAACTAAACAAGTTATTTTTAAAAAAATAAAAAGCTTACCTAGAGGTTGACAAGGCCTTTGCAAAACTTATAAAACCAAATGACATGTCGTGGTATTGCTTTTAATTTTTAAATTGGGGGTGTAGGATTACATTTTTGTGGGGAAAAAAACTTGTAGCTTTAAAAAATGAATATGAAGAAGTAGCATCAAATGAAACAAATGTGCATTGTCACTATAAATAAATATTTCATCATAGCCAATCTTTCTTTTAAAACTTGCACAAATAACCTTACTTTTAAGCTGAATATATATATATCCATTTTAATTTTAAGCTGCATAGGCTTATCAATAATAAGTTTAATAAGATAATTAGTTTAGTAAGACTTTATTCAGGTAATAGAGGATGTCTTACTTGTCTAGGACGCGGATGATCTATTGCTTTAAATTAATTAAATAAATTAAATAAATTAAATAAATTAAATAAATTACAAAGACTAAAAAATCAAGAGCTCCAGATCCAAATTAACTTCTGGAGGATCTATCTATTTCCCGTAGTTTTTGTTGTATTCCATTAAAAAAATTCTGAATCTTTTGAAGAAAATTAAAGAACAATTATTTCAATGGTACAAAATACAAGCAAGCTATACACAAATAAAAACAACACAAACGAGAAAAAAAATAGATTTTTATGATCTCAATTTTGTTCAATAGCTACTAAACTAATTTTTTTTTCTAATGAAGGCCAAATCGACTCCACGCAGACTCTCATCTCCTGAAAATAGTCCCCAGTTTCTGGGCGTTCTGTTTCCTACGATCGTTGCAACGGTCTTTGAGTTTCAGCAGCCATCATTTCGTCGGAGAAAGCTCTTCCTTGGTTGAATGCGGACAAACTGGCAGGCTGATCGATGGCGACGAAGAGGGCATCTTCAAGATGAAGTAGCTCGTAGATTAGTAGAACAAGAGATGCCATTAGAGGGTAAAAAGCATTTCAACCGCCGAAGAAATGGATACCTGCTCGCCTGGCTCGCCTCCGCTTCAGCTGTGGGTCTTTAGGTTCTTTCCTGGCTTTCAACAGATGAGCGACTAAGGTAGGGCAGAGGAGCGACGGCTGGCTTTCGGCAGAGGAGCGACACTTCCAGGGCAAAAGGGCAAACGAGCGAGGGCACAGGCGTAAATGAGAGAACGAACGCGATCGCTAACGCGGATCGCGGGTATAATCCCGCGGTCGGCATTGTTCGAAAATAAAAAACGCAGTTTAAAGATAAGCATCCTAAACGTGAGAAACAAACGGTGAAACGGCGTTTTCACTTCCAAACAGACCCTAAACAAATCATACCACACTTCCGCCCACACATTTCATCAGTTATATTTTTTTGAGCAGAAAAATTGATGACCTCTTCCCTTATACCAAGAGAACAATTTCGATGATTTACTTATGAGAGAGTCAACACTAGTAATTTTAATCACAAGTGTTCTTGCTTATAGGCTAGGTGGTTAACCTTGGTTGCTTGCATCCTTGGAAAACCATCATAGCTGGAAAACAGAGTATTTGTAAGAAGGTGAAATATCTAGATAGTTTTATCTTCTTTATTTTGATATATCTATTAAAAATGACTTCACCCCTTTCTCACAATGGTTTGGGCAAAGCTTTTTAGAGCCAGCGACCCCCTTGTGTTTTGTGAGCTAGGAAAATGCTTGAGTCAACTCCTTGACTGGAGCCAATACAGATGAACTGTATTGTCAGATTATGTTAAATCCATGTGATCAAGTCAACTAGCAGGTACTATAGCATGTATAGGGAAAGCTTAATCATTCCTTGATCTTGTTAGTTAAAAAACATGTATGAATGAAAATTAGGATACTAGGGATATTGAATTCGTGCAATTAGATCTACCATTAGGTTTAAGAGCTAAGGTAAAGGCATGGCTCTAACCTTAGCCTTATTGAGCTAATGACAACTTGTCTTCTATTCAACTATCAGAGTTATTTGGTTTCATGACCATGCCCTTGTGCTTGTTGGGTCAAATAACATCTTTTGACTCACTTGAACTTGTTCAATCTAGGTTCTACATGATGTTGGACTAAGATGGAGTTTTTCATGCGTTTCTTGTACTTGACCAATGAAGAGGTTTGATGAATTTATTTCTTAATTTTATTAGCTTCTATTTCTTAGATTTTTTGTTTACTTATAATTAATTCATATGAGAATTTTGCATGCATTTTCCTATAATTTGAAGAGGTATAAAAAAATTATTCTATACATTCAGAGATTTTCAACAAATGGCAAAGTTTTAGTCTGATAGAGTTTTCTCAACGAACGAGGTTTGATCACATCAGGACTTACTAGAAGACAACGCTTTTCTTATCTTTGGGATTGCTTTCTATAGTTCTCACTATGCATTGCATAAGCGTATGGGCTTTGGCCATTGAATCTATTATTAGGATCCTTATATTGTTGATCTACAAAAGTTATATTCTTTAGGTATCATGTCTTAGTCTTCACAATGTGGCATCTACTTTTATTGTTCAACTCTTATGGACTGCAAGTCTTCTATTGGACTAATTTATTTAGCAAATCATCGTAATTATTGCTTAAAAGTGTTTTTTCCTTTATCTCTGAGGATAATTTACTTGGAGGTTAGTTTTAAGCTTGATACTCTCTTAAGTAATTTCTTTATGATCGTTTGGAAAACCTTGTCGGTAAATTGTTTCATCTGTAGGGTTACCTTTAGGATCTTCAATTAGTCATTCTATGGAAGATAAAAACGTCATGTCTTGATTTTCTTCCTGTGGTAGTCTTTTGGGAGACTTGAATCATCTGAAGTAATTCATGACTATAGCAAGTTTAGATTTTTAATATTTGATTATTCTTTATATCTTCGAGGACAAATCAATAGGATATTGATGGTTTGTCTGCTGATCTTCTTTGTAACTTCTTTTTCTTTAATGAAATGAAAGACCTTATAGATTGAGGACATAAAGCTTGTCAATGGATCTCCTAGGGGCGGATCTCTGGACGCATTATCTAGATGTTATGTTCTGGCATATCTTTCATGTTTTCTTTTATGAGAGTTTCGTCTTTTAGAGTTAATATTATAGATTGAATAAACTTAATAAGTTACTATTTCATGTGTTTGGTTTCAAGAGAGGTGATATGAAGGAAGTCTTCCTTTCCTCAAACCCTTTATGTTGCTACCTCTTTGTAGTAGATCTCTAGGAGCTGTATTACCCAAATGGCAAACCCTAATGTTTACCATGCAAGTTTGGATTATGAGGCATAATTTATCTGGTTATGCTATCTTGACTGGTAGATGGCAAATTTCTAACAGTTAATATTACACAGATTTTACTACCTAATATTTTATGCAAAGTATTTTTGTAGATGAAGTCTGCTTTTTTTTGAGAATGCCCTTAACTTATTGGGTTGTACCTGAGTGATGCACTTAAGATGAAGTGATAAATTGTTTTTGATGAACCCACTAAAAATTAATATTTCTATGTGCTGGAGTGTATTATGATTAGAGCATTGTGTTCTCCAAAGATACGAAAAGAAGTCTTCACCATTGGAGTTGCTAGAATTTTATGATTTTTTTGAAAGGGCTGTTGAACCCTAACAAAATTATTGAAGTTCATGATTTGATTCCAATTTTAAGGGTTATATTGATTGAACCAAATTTCCTTTAAGAGATTTTTTTTGTTTAGATCTATTGTCAAGACTTCCTATTGGCCTAAGCTTGGATAGTTAATTGTCTATACAAGAAGGAAAAGTTGAATAAGGTAACTTATGGTCAAGTATTTGGGTTCAAAGTTAATTTGTTAGGGAATGGTTATGGGAATGAAAGTAAATTCATTCAGTATTTTATAGTTTAATCTCCCCCAATTCACCATGGACACAATCATCAATATTAGAGTGCTATGACCCACATGATGATCGGTGAGCTTGACTAACAATTGTGGCTTGCCTTATTTTAGTCATTCAAAGCATACTATGATGGGGTAATGTGTCAAAGATACACTTTCAAGATTAACCATAACTCATTTATCAGCAAAGGGTCTATTGTGCCAACTTGACTAAATGTTTCACATATGTATGGCATTATCCAGTCGTGATTCATCTGCTTGTCTTAATCATCATTGATGGAGTAGGCATTCAACATAGTGATCATCGATAAAATCATTTGGCATCGCCGTCGTCAATGGAGTGGTCAATGAAGAAGTCATTTTTGGCATATTTAACATCGATGAAGAAATTTATATGTGAAATATTTAACAAATTATTATTAACTTCATTTTTGTCAACAAAATAAACATCGATGAACTATAATTGGTAGCATAACAATCAAGGACAGGGTGGGATAAGTCAATGAAGTCACCATTAGCATGGATATTGTTGATAGAGTGAATCGTCATTGGAGCCTTCCTCAATTGCGCATAACCATCTTCTACAAAATTGTCATTGGCATGATTGTCATCAATAGGTGAACATTGTGACCTGCCATCATTGACAGAATGGGTTGTCAATGAAGTTATTTTTGACAGGTTGTCATTTGCATATTTGCTATTGATGGAGTTGACCTTAAATAGATTAATTGTCAACAAAGAGTTCATCGATTGGGCTATTATAAATGATGATGAAGGTTGTTGAATGAGATGTCGATAGAGTTTGGTGTAAATATGTTGATGGTGATAATATTGGGATGCATGATTATTCAGTATAATTACTCTTGAACATTAATGAAAACACTCTTCATTTTTACTTTGCACGTGATTTCCTTATTCATGTTGCACCAAATAAAGCATTTATTATTAAAAATTCATGATTCATAGGCGTGCATTTATAAAAATTATATATTTAATTAATTAATTTTTATTGCTTAATGATTATTACTTTTTATTTATTTATTTCATTACCAAACATACTTTTAATCTTGACAACAACGTTGGCTTGCATTTATAATATTCTTATATAAACACTCTCATCACATTCTTTCTGTAACTCGAATCATATCATGAGTGCTATTCAGCTGTTATAAAAAAGGATTCCTGATGGGCAGTGGAATTACCACTGATTTAATATATGCCATGATCTCGCTAGCCATCATTTTACCATCACAATTATGAACTATGGCACACATCTTTCTCTATTACAAAGATTTTCATGCCAGCATCCAACTTTAAGGGCTGGTTTTTTTTTTTTGTTTCCTTGTTTTGAGTTGAAGGTCTTTAGCAGGTGAAGAACATCATATATGTTGTCATCCATAGAATAGTAGTGGTGGCATAGAGAAGCTTATGAGAAACAGTTGTCTTAGCTAATTGCCGTCGCCAGCGATGGAACGACTTGTGGCGGGATTGTGTTGGGTTAGTCAATAAAATGGTGTTGTGTAACTAAAAAATGAACTATTCATCAGGCTGGTGAACCTCCCGTTCTTTGATAGGTGGCTGGTATAGGGGAGTTTATCTTCCTAGTATTTACTATTTTCTTCTTTTTTTTTTTGGCTTCTGCTAAAGTTAAGAACCAATTCTTTTAATACATCAGATGAACTTTGTTCTTTCCTCTAGAGGAGTTGACAGTTGAAGCTATCGATCACAAGAAGTTGCCTTTTCTATATTTTCCTTCTTGATATTTTAATTTTCAAGTAGTTGATCATTTGGTTTATAAACTTTATAGTTTTCCTTATAGTTTTTTTGTGTATTCGCTATTTATAGTTATTGCATTTATGAGAAATTAGGATATGCATTTTTGGTTTGTATTTAGGGGTTTTGAACTTTTCTTATGGTAAGATTTGATTGCATTTAGGTTAGGAGAAAATCCATTTTCTGTGCTCCCTATTGATTTATTCCCTTTTATGATTTCTTGTTTGTGCATGGGCTATTTTCTCCTACCAGTAGTCAGAGGTGAAACCAAAAAGATTTTCATTGATTGATCAAGTTATTTTGCTTGAACACTCATCAATTTGAAACCGGTAGTCTTGTTGCATCAATTAAATTTTCTCGTCGTCTGTATGGTAAATTGGTTTATATGGTTCATGGTGAGTTTATCTTGCCGTTTGAAGACAGTAGATTTTTGCTGCTTAACATAAAACATGTCTATAAGTGTTGATCTTCATGTTTATCTTGAAAGCATAGTTCTTAAAAGGATATTTTACCAAATTTACTCTTTTGTCTGATGCAGCACGCCAGAATTGATGAAGCGGAAGCTGAATTTGAAAGGCTACTTGGAGTTTCTCATGTAAAATCCGCAATGTCAGAGTTGCTACGTTCAGATAGAGGGGATGATGCAGATGGCGTGAAGTTTTCGGAGTTACTTTATGGTCGACATTTCAGGGGTATACAACTCATTCATAATCTTTAATTGTTGTGCTGTGCATCTTGTTAAAATTCCTATCTTCTTAGAAGTCATTTGCAAGTAACTCTCTCTTTTGTTACAGTTGTTTTTATTGGAACAACACTATTTGCTTTACAGCAATTATCTGGAATAAATGCTGTCTTCTATTTCTCTTCTGTTGTCTTTAAAAGAGCCAAGGTGCCTTCAAACATCGCCAACATATGCATAGGGCTTGCTAATTTGTTAGGTAAACTGAAAATTTATGTTTCTGTTGCCGTTGATTTTGAAAAAAGTTGTGACATACTTGTGTGTGTGTGTGTGTTTGTGTTTTGCTTTCAGGTTCAATAATTGCAATGCTTTTGATGGATAAGCTGGGAAGGAAGGTGCTACTTTTTGGGAGCTTTTTTGGCATGGTAATCTACTCGCATTAAAAAATTCCTCATTAATATTTTCTTTTTTTGTCCTATGAATAAAATCAACAGCTCCGTACTTGTCCAGGCAGCCGCAATGGGCCTACAGGCTTTTGCAGCAAGCTATCAAATTCTAGGTTCTGGAACGCTATATCTCTCTGTTGGTGGGATGTTAATGTAAGTACTAAGCATAAATTTGCAGTTTTAACTTTTACTCATTATCTAAGTAGTTGACATGAAACTTTTGTATGAGATTGACTGATATGGATAGTTATTTGGCTTTACCTTTAAGTTTGATTTTTAAGCATATATTTACGGCTAACTGGTACGGATACATTAACTTGTCATTCAGAAAAAAACATTACCCAGCAGTGATAACATGGAAGAATGCAGTATGAAGGAGTCTAAGTTGCTAACCATTGATTATTTCATTTGGGAGTCATCAAGTAGGGCTGTAAACGAGCCGAGCTTGAGCGAGCTCAGGCTTGGCTCATGTTCGGCTTGTTCGAAATAGCTCGGTTCGAAATCGGCTTGTGTTCGAAATTGGCTCGTGAACAGTGTGTTCGTGTTCGGCTCGATTTAAATATTCGTGTTTGTGTTCGGCTCGTGTTCGACTTGAAATTGGCTCGAAAAAATTAAATTGAAAAAAATAGATGTAAAGTGTGGGATTCGAACCTGGACCAAATGTATGCAAAAGAAGATACTAACCACATTGCCATACGAGATATTATGATGTAAATTTAGATATAAATATATATAATATATTATTATATAAATAATATATGTAATATATTATTGTACAAATAATTATATATATTTTTAATTTCGAGCTAAAACGAGCCGAACACGAGCGAACAAAGAGTTGTTCGTGTTCGGCTCGTTTATAATTCGAGCTTTAAAAACTTATTCGTGTTCGGCTTGTTTACTTAACGAACGAGCCAAACAAGAGCTACTTAACGAGCCGAACACGAGCTGTTCACGAACAACGAACTTTTTTAACAACCCTATCATCAAGTACTCTTTTCTAGGAGTATTTTGCTGGCATCCTTTTGTGTGAAATTATTGACCTTTATACAAGTTCCATAATTCAACGTCAGAGAGAGCCTTGGTTAGGTTGATTAACTTGATCCACAATTTTGTGAGGTGGTTCACATACACACTCGTAAGAGTGATTATTGACCTATAAGTCACCGCACATGCTAACGCCCCCACATGTTTCAAAAACAAAGAGAAAAGAAATGAAAAAAAAAAGGTAGCCTCCAATGGAGTATTTTGTTTTGTAACAGACTTTCGATTGTTTGTAAGGTGGTTTGCGCACTTGGTATGTGGTAGGTTATGTCTAGCCATAGCCTACCATAGGCACAAATTCCCAGAAATGGTCCAAATTGTAGGTTTTTCTTTCCTTTTTTGTGGCTTGTTATGAAATCTCCACCCACACCTGAGGTTGAGCACTTCCTCATGTTTAGTCAAACATCATGGGATGAAGATATCACCCTCTCTCCAATTATATTCATGACATTGGTGGGATCTCATGATAAAGACGAGAGAAAGCCCCTAAGCTTACTCTGAAGTGTCTTTCTCCCTTTCATTGATCATCTGCACATGAGATCATGCACTATGGCCTCTCATAGAGTTTAGCTTGGCAGTGTCACCTATACATTCCCTTTCTTGTTGTGCTAAGGAGGTTCTCTTATGACCAGGTGCTTCACACATTGCTCATATGCACTTTTCCTGATGTAGGTGGCACAATCCGTCATGATGCTTTGTTCATCACTTAAAATCTTTTGTGGTGTGGTTGGTTGGCCGGTTTCGCTGCATGCTACCCCCTCCGCAGGCATATTGTAGAAGCATTGGTGAAAGTTATAATGAAATCTTAACTTAGATCTAATTTGTCTATTTACACCAAGCTAAAAAATGTATTGAGTTCGCAAAATTTAAATTAAAGCTTGTAAAAGAGAATATTTGAACATGCATTCTGAATTTTTCATTGTTAGGAATGAAAGGACCCTCTCTTAGATTTTTCGAACATCTATTTTGATTTTATTAAGTGATAATAGCCTTCCTTTTCTTATTAATTGCGACCTCATGAAAATTTAAGAGCAAATTTTATATTTTTTCCAAGCATTTACAGTTTCTTTAATGGATGTTTCAGGGAACAGAACTGTTCTTTGGGGGCAAAGCCAAAATTTTTTCATAGCGGGGGCACAATTTATGTATATTAGTGAAAAAATAGTTAAAAAAATATAGATATATAATAAATAAGAAATCCTAAGAAATTAAGGCGGTAATGCCCAACCTTAAATCCACCCTTGCTTTAGGATGCCATTAAAATATAAAGAGATATATTAACATCTATGATTCTATTTAACAGACGCTCTTTATTTCCTAGCAATACTATGCTGCTAAGATGTTAGTTGCAAGAGCTCTCTAGTTATTAATTATTTCTTGCAGATTTGTCTTTACATTTGCGCTAGGTGCTGGTCCAGTCCCCGGTCTTCTTTTGCCTGAGATATTTCCAAACAAAATCAGAGAGAAGGCTATGGCTGTATGCATGTCTGTGCATTGGGTAAGTTCAGTACATCCTTAGTTTTCACTTGGGGAAATTATAAGGTTAATTCAGTTTTAATCTTGTGTCTGCCATGTTTCTTTATATAATGGTGGCTCAACTAGTATGTGGCTGGGTTGATTTGCAAGAGACCAGTAACTATGCTTAAAAGTTGTTCATATCAAAATAAACAATTTCTATCTTTTTCTGGAAGGATGAATATATGGTTCATTTTGATGCTAATTTCAGGTGGTCAATTTCTTTGTTGGCTTGTTATTCTTGCGGTTGTTGGAATTACTGGGAGCAAAGATTTTGTACACAATTTTTGCTTCCTTCTGCTTGATTGCTGCCGCTTTTGTTAGGAGAAATGTAGTGGAAACTAAGGGCAGGTCACTTCAAGAAATTGAGATCTCCTTGCTACCACCCCAGTAGAGGTACATTTTATTTAATTAACTGAGTCTTTACATCAAAATTAGTATTTTGTTCAAAACAAGCAATAAATTTAGTTGTTGTCCATGCGTTTTGCCCCTTTTTAATAATGTTTCATGGGATTTAATGCTTCTTGTCTATTGCCACAGTGATTTGAATAATTTGTGGTTATTTAATTTTAAATCAAAATTTTGAATTTTAATACTATGAATTTTTTATATTTTCAATCATATTCATGCTTGAATAGATTAAGGAGGAAATCTCGTTTGAAAAATAAAGCTAAAAAAGAATAAAGGCTAATAACTTGTGAGACCACGAAATTGCAATATCTTTGCTACTAGTCTAGTAGAGGTTTTTTTATTAGGGCCTTTCGTCACGTGTCACCCAATTCCTATGTATTCACATATCGAACACCTAAACTTCAATTTTTACGTACAGATGACCCCATTCCCTGTCGTTGGACACCTGATGCAATAATTTGTCCATAGGTATGGTGGTCTCTATGTAAAAATTGAAGTTTGGCAGCTTTCCGTGAGGCAGTGAAGAAAAGATTTTGGGCAGAGATTCTCTCTACTAAGAAAGAATAAACAAATAATAATAATAGTAAAGAAAGAGGATTTAATTAACAAAAGAAATTACCCAGTTCAAAATTTCTTGAAAAAGATGCCGTCCAAGAAATTGTCATAAAATTTCTAGCACAATGGTGCTTTCAATTCATCAAGAAAATGCTCAATCATTATACAAACTTTTTTTTTTCCCTATTTTTTTCTCCCTCTTCACAAAAACCACTGTTTCTTTTCCTTGAAAGAGTTTTCCAAACCTACAGCAAGCCAAGCAAATCCAACCGCCATCGACCACTAAAGTAATCCATGTACACAAACTTTAGCGCTCAAGAAACTCCCATACACCTGGATTAACAACTCACGCAGCCCATTTATATTTATGGAAATCATATTAGGTAATTTTAAATATAAATCTAATTTAAATTTTGATGTAAAATTATCTAAGATTAAAAATTATCCAAATAAATTTTCAAACTTGCTTTTTCCCCAAAATAATGATGAATTGATATCCATCTTAAAAACTTGAATTTTAAATCTGTACATGTCCTAACTAACTATTGAGTTATAAAATAAATTAAAAATACCCCAAATGATTCAATAACGCAAAAATATATATGAATGTCCTATTTACTCTTCCTCAAGCTAAGCGCTAAAAGAACCAAAATCTCGTGTTGAGCACTTTGTAAACTCAACAAATCTAAATAACCCCTAAACTTAATATGACACTGAAGGAAAACTCCAACCACGAGTCAAAATTGCAACTGTTATTACAAGACACCACAAAGTTACAATGACGATTCTTCAACAAGAAATAACATAGCACGATAAACAGTAAACGACAACGAGGACTGCTGAAATTAAGGAAATGACAATAGCATAAAACAGAAACAGCCATCTGCGACGGGTACAACAGGGAGAGGATGGAACAATGGTGTTGGCGGCAGTGGGGAAAAGGTCAGGAAAGCTGGTGGCTGCTGGGTGGCCTGAAAAAAGTTGGAGAGGACCAGCGGCCTGCTGGAAAGGAACCGGAGGGGGCAACAAGGCTAGTGGGCTCCTAGGAGGGCTGGCCAGGGGCAGGGAGGAGCTGGAAGGGTTGGTGGTAGGTGGTTGATGGGGAAGACAGCAGCTGGAAGCAGTCTTCAGGGAATAAGTAGGGCTGACAGCAGCGGAAGAGGGGCTGGAGTGGCTGGACGGAAGCAAGAAAGGCGGCTGAACAGGAGCAGGAAAGTGGTTGGTAGCAGTAGAAGAGGGGGATGTGGTGGCCGGATTCTGAAATGACAACAGGAAAACAGAAGTATGGTAAGATAAATGCCTTGTCGGGGTCGAGCTACAGCCGAAGCACCACTCAGACTCTTCAAGATGGTCACCTCCTAAAACAAGTGACAGTCGAAGCACTCTCTTGCCTTTGAATACAACCCTTGAAGGGAACAACACTGGCAGCTGTTATCTGAATTCAGAAACCGCTTAACTGCAAAAGCTGTCAAACTTCAAATATAACATCTTTTATTTATAATGAGGCTTAGGACTTATTTTAGACAATATTTTAAAGTAAGAAAGAGAATAAATATAATAAGAATTCATAATTTAAAAAATGTTTATAATAATAATAATAATTCAGAATTGGCATAGCTTAATAAAAATAATATTCAAAATTAGCAAGTGCTAGGAAGGAAAGATGGGAAAAGGAAAGAGGGAACATGAGGAAAAGAAAAAGATAGTTTTGAGAGCACATTTTAATTGTCAGAAAATCTCTGGTTATATCAAACTTCATATATATATATATTGTTTGCTTTTACGGCTATTTTCTTTATAACATAATTCATAGAAATAATGTGTTCCTTACATTAATACCTTTCGTTTACTAAAAATTCTTCTTATGCCTTGATGGTGTAATTCAATTACAAATGTTTTTTTTTTTTTTGCTTTGATTGGTAGGCATGATGCAGACTACAGAGCATGGGTCTCTTGATCAAGCGGGTGAATTTTTTAAAATTTGAGATGTTAAATAGATGGCCTTTTTAGTGAAGACAAATTATAGAAATATAGATGTTTTTCTCATGTATCTAATATTATAATGCTAGTTTCATTCGGCATTGTTGATATATTTTCTATAAAAAATAGTTTTCTTTCTGCTTTTTTTGTAATTTTCATTGCATTTATAAGCTTGAAATGATTATGCATGTAATGTGGAATTCCCAAACCAGTACCATTTGACATTCACACAATCACCAATTACGATAGCATTACCATGTTCATGCCATGTCAAATGGGCGAACAAAGAATGGTGTTGGACTCCAAACCACCTTTCACAATTTAAGGAATTGCTTCCAATAACATGTGGGTTAACCGACACGCTTCTAGAATTTGTGATCAAATGGTCAGTTTGCATCATCTGATTAGATTCTACTTATGTTAAGAAAGGCAGAGGTAGACCTAAGATGACTTGGGCATATTTTATAAAAAAGTGATCTTAATTTATTAGAATTAAATGAAAATATGACACTAAATAGGATGTAATGAAGAAAAAAGATTCATGTAGCCGACCCTACTTAGTGGGATAAAGGCTTTGTTGTTGTTGTTGTTGTTGTGGTCAATGCACATAATCAATATAGTAAAGAGTCTTCCCCACTTTTCAAGGTTGAAGAAAAGGCCATGCAAGGAAGTGGATGGCCTAATTTTCATACAGCATCCAAACTGTCCCTTCCCACTCCATTACAACCACCTCTATTTTCCTCTTTCAAGCTTGTTTTGCAATGTTTAATAGTTTATGAATTGATGTGACTGAAAACATCTGATGAGTGAAAAATTTTCCTTACCGTTTCTTCTTTTTAATCTTGCTCGCTTGTGAATTAGGTGAATGAAGGCTTGGTAGCCAATAGTTGAAGTTGCTTCTTTTGTGAGGATCAATATATTGTTTCTTCTTATGTTTTCTCATCATTTTGTCTTTGTTTACGGCCTTGCATCTTTCAAACCAATCCCCTATCTTTCATCTTTTTCAAACAATACAAATCTTTAACTTGTTTATGAGCTGTGTCACGATTGGGCCTAGGATTTGAAATTAATCAAAACGCATACAAATGGTTGGATGGAAAAAATCATTATTTATTTTTTATAACTTGTTATTAACAGATGAAAGAATCACTAATAAATTTAATTAAAACAATATATTTCAATTTATTTTGTTTATAGTTGTCAGTGTCTTCTATACATGTTTTCTCTTTTATCGCTTATCTTTTAAATCACTTAAAATTTACCTGAAAAGTTAGTTTAAAAATAAATATGAGCTAATAAGCCACTGAATATTCATATTCCTAAATAAAATCAATATGAAGAAAAAAATAATATACATGTCAGTTAAATTTTTTTATATATCAATATAAATATTTAATATATTTTTTATAGAGACTATATAAATTTCATATTAATATCATTTTATGTCTATAAAATAGTCACATGAGCACCGTTTGAAAATAATATCATTTAGAGTATTTTAATATTAATATTCATTTCTATTTACATACACAGATAAATTAGTGTTCCTCCACTAGTAGTATCAAAGACACATGCAAACATACAGTAAATCATTTATTTACATTCTAAATATCATTAAATTTATTTCTATTATAACATGCATGTGTAGTAAACAAGTTTAACTAATGCAAATCGTTCACATTCATTTCTAGATGACCAAATTGCATAATAAGCTAGAATAATCATATTTCATTTGCAGTAACAAGATACATTGACTAATAATATCATAATGCAAGTGTTTAGAAGAAATATAACATTATTGTCATAATTTAAAAGTAAAAGTACTCACATTGATAAAAACAAGAAATACAACATTATTTTCATAATTTAGAAGTAAGAGTACTTACATCGATAATAGACATTCTGTTTACTATTGTTTTATTTCATTCAAATTATCATTTATAAAATATTTAATTATCGATTAATTATAATCTAATTATCAATTATTATTGTATTGAACTATTTAATTTTTAAATATTTTAAAATTTTAGTTTAGAATATTAAATATTACTAGTTTATGCAAAATATATTTAAAATTAAAACTCTAATATTTCTTTAGCACCTAATCAAGTTCATTCAAGTTTTAACCTTTAAATAATAAAATCATATATATAATATTTACTTAAATAAATAACTTAACCATGCTCAACAATGAACTCGAGCCCGGTTTTCTCCATAGAGTACGATGATCTTTCCTCAGGCTCCGGCTCGGCTCGATTCGAACGCTGGAGATCTCTTCTTCATGCGATCCACACGAGTTTCTCGGCCTGCGACGCTGCCCTCTCCCCTTTCTTCTTCCGCTCAATTGTCCGGGATCGAGCTTCGCCGCGTGCATAAGGTTCTTCCGCACTCGCCTCCTCCTCTACCTGACAATGACTTCGATTCTTCCTCTAGGCTCGATATAGACGTCGTCACCAGACACCGACGCCACCCCTCTTCTCCTCCTCTGCGGTGCTCCTTCCTCTCTTCTTCTTCTTTGGTAGGCTAGGGCAGAGCTTCCTTCGCCGCTCCCACCTTCCTCGCTTCTCTTCGCACTGGACAGCTTGAAGCTCGACAGAACTTCTTATTCTTCCTCTTTGACTCGACTCCCAGGTAAGTTGTGATTTATAGGCGAACTTCACCTATTCGGCTTTCCGATCCTTCCGCCTCACCTTCCCCCTCTCTTTGGCTTACTGACTCCTTATTTCCTTTCTCAGGACTCCTCGATTCTTCTCCTGGGTAAATGAAGCAGAACATTACACCTTGACCCCATTTTCAAACCCTAACTTACAGACTTTTCATCAACCTATCTCTATTCGTCACCATATCTACAAAAGCCTTCCCATTCATACACTTACCCTCCCATTAACCCATCTCAAAGCCGTATTCTATCACTTTCCATCCATGAAGAGAAAATTTGCGCGCAACTTCTTGAGCTTGGTTTGAAAGTATTCCTCGCAGTGCTTCTTAAATTAGAATGTACAACATCACTTATTTACTTTAAACAACAATAGCATATTTTACAGTTTCGTACTTAACGATTGTGTAATATCATCCAGTATCATTTCGTTTGGAAAATCCCCATGTATTTGCTTCATAGCAGGGTTGTAGAAAAATTTGCAAGAAGTCGTACAAAATTCTTATGTATTTACATGTCTAAAACCTAAACATTCATGTTTACATGCATACCACTCAAATCTTTAGTATCACATAAAAATAACCCTATCACTTTCTTTAAGTTAAATATTGCATTTTTCGTGCATAGGTTTATGACATCAAGGGTGATGTGTCATCAACAATTCTTTGTCATCTAGCATGAATCTTGATACATTTTTAAGTAATAATCATCCAAATTCAAATTAAAGATCTTCTGTCCCTGATTTGAGTATATTTATAGTCAAGAAAACCGTCTTGATAAGATGAATTCAATGATACTAAAATTGGTTCAATTTGGATCCAATCAAGCCCCAAATCAAGCCATTAAAGCACATCAGAAGGCGTTGGTCATAAATTGAATGGTCAGCTAAACTTCAAATTTGATGTACTTATAGTCAAATCGAGCGAATTGATGAGAAGAAACAAGCTTATGATCTTTTCAATTTTGAGGTCATTAATGCACACAAATCGTTAAAAAACTCCTTATGATCACAATGGATTAATATGACTTATTTGATCAGGTGGTTGCGAAAGTTATTCTCCAAATGAATAAAATGCTTCTCCTCTAAAGGTTATGAATGAACCCCTTGCGGGAAGGGGGGGGTGGATTTCTTGTTGTGGACTAAAGACTCGTAATAACTTCTAGTATTGTAAATCAGGTGAGAATCCCTATAAGATTGCACGCCTAAGTTACTGAGTTTAACCTTGTTGATTGTACATAAAGATGTAAATGTTAAAACAACACCACAAAAAAGTTTCTTTCAAGTTACATGCAAAATAATTAGACCTTAGAACTTCTACTTATCAAATCAGAGGAGAAATAAGATTTAGTGATTAACGATAGTTTCAAATTATCAGTTCAAAGTAAACATATTACACAATATTAGACAGAAAATCTAAGAAAAGATTACACCCTTAGTTACAAATTCATTCTCCTCTTTATCTTCTTGGTTCTTGATGATCACTAAGTCTCTTGAACTATCCTCCTAAATACTCCCTTGCAGTCCCCCTCACAAATCTCTTTGACTCTCCCTTACAGAATTACACTTTTATTTTTGGATGAATTCTATAGACCACAACGCTCGAGCGTGTCGTCCTTCAGAAAAATTTCATCTTTTGTGGCCCCGGGAGACACCACACGGACATCAACCACCTTAACTCCCAATGTTGGTTCATCAGTGTCGGGATATCTCCTTGGAGCGTCGGAGTTCTCTTTCTTTTTCAGGCGCCTTTGCTTGGTTTTGTAGGTGGCTCCTTGGTGCCACTTGAAGCAGCACTCCGATGCCTAAAGGGGTGGCACGCCAGTGTCTAAAGGGGGCTTCTAGGCGGCCCATATATGATGCTTAGTCGCCATATGCTCTGTGTGGCGGTGTTGGATGGGCGCTTGGCTGAAACATAAGTGCCTATAAAAGACTCTATGTGAACTAGATTTGGACTTCGTTGTACTTGTGTTTGAAGCAACTTCTTTCTATTTTGCTCTAATATTTGGCTAATGCATCTTTAAACTCTCATAAGTATCTCTATCATGCAATTGCACAAAAAGTATTTGAAAAGTATAAATAGGAACAAATAATAGAGAAAAATGCAAGAAAATTTAGATAGATTATCACATATTTTCTACATATCTAATTCTACCAAATTTACATATTATTTGCGCTCAAGTAATTTCAATATCTAAGATTAGAATATTTCAAAGTGCGACGATGGCTAGTGATTAAAGATTCACTGTTTCCTAATAATATGGTAGACATATAATAGTCAAACTAGACTTGCTTTTTCTCTAAATTGAACGCTCATAGTACCCCTAATATTCTGATATGACAAATGGTAATCCTATATCTATATAATCGTCCTAAATTACTTATGTGAAGCTTGACTAAGTAATATTAATATTCAATCATAAAATTCAATTATTTATCCAATTGAGCTATTTGAATCCCATTTTTGCTTAAATTTCTCTTTGAATACAAAACATTTGCTTTAGTTAGAAAAGTTATCATCTTTTGACTTCTAGAAGTGAATTTGACATTAATTTTTAATCTGAGCTTCACCTCAAGCTTCTCCATAAAGATTCTTGAAATTTTTCTCTTTGTATTATGAACATTTTCTACAATTTTTCTACTTTTCCATTTTTTTCCTTTTTTTTTTATTTACCTTTTTCTCTTTTTTGTTGTTGTTGTTGTGGATTACTATATCTAGTTAAGCTCTTTTAATGATTTTGAATCCCAACCCTCTTCTCAAGTTAAAATTTCAATACTTGTTTAACTTAACTAAAAAGTTTGTAGTTCAGGAGATGGTAATTAAAATTCAAATCATTTAAATTAAATAGTGACTAAAATTTCTATTTTTTATATATCTTTTATATATATATATATATATATATATATATATATATATATATATATATATATATATATATATATATATATATATATATATATATATATATAATATTCAACTAGGTGTTTAGAAATTATTATATAGATAACTAATATAAAAGTCATCATATCGGTCAAACATTTTTAGCGGATTATTCATGGCTTTTTATATATAATAACCTCAAATCAATCAAATATCATTTGTGGATTATTCATACAAATGACCTCAAATTGATTGAACATCGTTGGTGGATTATTCATGCCTTGTATTTACAAATGATCTCAGATCTGTCGAACATCCTTACTGGATTATTCATGTCTTCTTAGATATAAATGACCTCAAATCAATCAAACATCATTGATACATTTCATTTGATTTTGTCTACATGTATTCAAAATCCGAAATCCTCAACTCATTTGTCACACTAATTAAATAATATTCCACTATGAGGTTACGCAACAACATACAAAATGAAATAATATTAATTCTAACCACTTAAAGATATACAACATCAGAAAGTACAAAAGGATTTTTCAAAGAAAAATTTATTACTTATGACACTTGCTCGGATTCCTCTTCAGCTTGCTATGATCTACTCGGTATCACAATGTGAGAATCTCTTGTATGAATGGAGTGGCATGCACAAAGATTCTTCTTTCACATATTTGATGGGTTAATATAGAACTCAAACTAAAGTTTTTCAATACTTCGAAATCTAAGGATCCTCAATACGTCTTATTCTGCAACATGAAGAGCAAAAGTTAGCTTCTTCTGCTCTCCAATTTTTTCACGAAGAAGAATTGGCTGACCCAATTTTTTGGAGCATCAATGACAACTCAAGTCTCCTCAAATTATAAAATTTTGGAATGTTTGAAATTATATTTTCGGATGACACTAGCAATATCACTCGAAAATAAATGACAACTGATGTGTCATCAACTTTTTTTTATCATCTAGCACAAATCTCGATGCATTTTTGAACAATAATTATCTAATTTCAAATTTAAGATCATCTGAGTCCCAATTTGTAAATTTATAATCAAGTTTACTGTCTCGACAATATGAACCAAATGATAACAAAATTAGTTCAATTCGGGTCCAATCAAACCAAGATCAAGTCATTAAAAAACATTTGGATGTTTTAAATCATAAAGTGAATGGGCAAATGAAATCTAAGTTTACATATTTATAGTCAAATTGAGCGCCTCAACAAGCCTAATATCACTCAATTCTAATGTCATTAAGGTGCTCAAATCGTTAAAAAAAAACCCATATGATCAAGGGGATTAATATCGGTTGTTTGATCAAGTGGTTGGTGAAGTTATTCTTCAAAAAAATAAAATGGCTCTCCAAAGGCCATAAATAAACCCTCTCTTCACTTAAAGGGGGAGGGGAAGAAGAGAAATTCTAGACCCCATTATGTACTGAAAACCCAGTAATAACTTTTGGTCTTCGTAGTCGCCGACCATCCTCAACCACAGTCTCTCGGTCCTGTAAACCACTGCCAAATGTCACTGCCTGTCACTCCTGGCCTATGACTACCAGAGAACCTTGCGTGTAATTATTGTATCAAATACGCTATAATGTATTGAGGACTCGACGATAACTTCTGACCTTCGTAACCATCGAACACCAACAACTACCGTTGGTCGTTGCCACTTGCTGTCATTGATCACCTAACATCTACAACCACAGCTATGATTGTCAAAACTAGAAAACGACGGTTGTTCATAATACATTATTTTTTTTTATGCAATATAAAGATAAATGCATTGTTCATTGTAACATTGTAACCCTGTTATTCCTAAGAGAATTGGTCCAATCACCTACTACGACTTATTTGGGAACTACTACTGTTACAATTTTCAATTATGATATATGTCACCAAGTGATGCTATCGCAATCACAAATTATAACCTCTGTGGCCAACTAACATTTTTGCAATCACAAACTACGATTTTTTTAGGCCAACTGGTGATATTGCAATGATCAACTACAGTCTATGTTACCAACTAATATTGTCATAGCTTTTAACCATGACATATGTGGCCAACTAACACTATTGTAGTCAACAACATCTATAACCAATTGATGATTCACTAACTAACGATATTGCAATCATCAACTTCGACCTATGTGACAAACAACTTCTACTACAACTTTTAACTATGATCTTTGTGGCAAACTTATGTTATTTCAGTCAACAAATACGACTTCTCTGACCAATTGACGATATTGCATCTTCTAACCATGATATTTGTGACAAACTATTGCTTGTGCAGTAACCAATTACGACATTTGTGACTAAATGCTTTTTTTATAGCTTCCAACCACAACCTTTGTGATCAACTACTGTTATTGCAACCACCAACTATGATATGTGGGTAAATATTATTGTTACAACTTCTAACTATAACCTTTGTAGCCAATTGATGTTGTTATATCTTCCACATATGATTTATATGATCAACCATTGATATTACAATACCAAGTACGGTTTATGTGGTCAACTACTACTATTACAGCTTTCAATTATAGCTTATGCGGCTAACTGCCGCAATTGTAACCACCGTTTGTATTCTTTATGGCCAACTAATGTCTATGTAGCAATCAACTACGACATTTGTTGTCAATTATTATTGTTATAGCGAAGAAAAATATTTGTTATAACTCAATTACGACTATTATTGATAAATTATTATCATACATATATAATTATCAGCTTTGTAATTCTATATTCTCTAATTCATGAAAAGAGTGGATTTATGTCCTTGCATACACTTATTAGATTACTTTGACTAGGCTAGCCCTTGTGTTTTTTTTTCATTTCCAGATTTTTTTCTACGTAAAAAATATTGGTGCCTCATCCTGCCTTTTTTTTTTGTCTGTATGCTGGATCTTCGTATAATGCTATGACATTAATTTATCTCTGAATCTTTTTGCACGCAACAAAGATGTTATAGGTGGAAATATCAAACTTTGGGTGTTAAGTATGTAAATACATAAGATTTGTGTGGGTTGTATGTAAATTTAACTAAAATTTAACGTCTTCACAGCGTTCCTATAGCTTCTGTCTTGTATTCTTCTCAATTTTGAAGCATCCGAATCGAATCTTTTTGTCTTTGCATACAAACGATAGCTCTCATTTAATTATTTATATTCATTTTTTTAGTAAAGGATAATGTCTGGTTTGATAATACTCCTGTAAACATAAAACCCGTAATATTCAAAGTTAAATTTAGGTACTTTGTTTTTTTTCATCGAAGAAAATATGCTTGGAATATTTAAAGACTTCCTAAAAATTTATTGTATTTTCAGCTGTCTTAAGTTTTATAGTCATTTACATACATACCACCTCAACTTCAAGTTTTTACATTTATACAACCCAAATCTTGCATTTCACATAAAATGTACCACCATTTTAAGTTTTAAGAGGTGAGATGCACCTTTTCATGCATATGAAAGATGGCATCTATGTAAAAATTAAAGTCAGGTGTTATTTATGTAAATACATGAGAACTGAGTGATATGTATGTAAAATCATCCTAAATTCTGATCATATTTTATTGTTAGCATATAGTGGCATCAAATAGGTGCATCAATCGTGTGAATTTGTATAAAGTTCTTTTCATTAATCTCTCTCTCTCTCTCTGTATCTCTATGTTCATATACACATAACATTCCAACATTCACAGCTGAGGCAATCACTCATTTATTTCATCAAACAATCAGCCATAGTTCCAGCAACAGTTCTGTTTTTAACCAAAGAAAGAATAAGGCACAGCAAAGATAGGCCAACACCAACACATCACAATCTGTACGCAAGAAACAAAAACAAACAATCTCACAACCCACAGCCTGCGATTCAAATCTAAACTTTCTTTTTTACTTGCTCATAAACTGGCTCATGGGAGGAACAGTGCTCGTCATCCACTGCTTCTGAGCCTGGAAACCCATCCATCCTGTATCAAAACCGATACATCTTTCAGCCATATAACATGGTTAGAGAAGAATGAAGTATGGCTGTGAGGAAAGGAAGAAGAATGGTTGCAGAAATTGATACCTAGAGAGGGATCAATGCCTCTGTGCTGAAGCTCCCTGAACTCCTGGCAGAGAGCACAACAGGAGCAGAAAAGATGGACTGTCCAGTCCTCCGATGGAGCCTCAACGAGGTTATATTTGTTCCTCATCTTCTTCCTGTAATTTGAGCCTAAGATCCAGCAGGTGAGTAGTGCTGGCACCATCAGAATGTACATGAAACTGGCCAGCGTGCAACCTACAAAAACAAATAATGATATACATAATTTAATAATATTAATAGGGAATTATCCAATGGCACCTTCTGTGGAAGTTTTTCATTGGAAATGACCAGGAATAACATTCTAAAGGGGTGTTTGGTAGTGTTATGTTAACATGATTTATCGTCTGGATTTATTAAATTCGGCCAAACATAAAGAGAAGGCAAGTTTCATGAACTTATGAAATTTTGGATTTAAGGTTTAGATTTTGCCTTTGTTTCATGTTAAATTTGGATTTACTAAATCTTACTAATGGTGAAATCTTTCTGCAACCAAACACCGCCGGAGGGTTTGTAATGCGTGGTTTTGTTATTCGGAAGTTGTGAAAATTTACTTTTTTAGAAGTTGAGGTGGATTTTTTTTTTACCTTCAAAAGCTTAGATAACAACATTCTTAAATCTAAACAATTTTTGGTGTTTTGTTTTAAAAAATTAGCTTCTTTTAATTAAAATTTTTAGAAGCAACAAAAAAGTTAAAATTTAAATGAAGTTGTAGTGGTGGTTTCAAATACGAATTGTCATGTAATGTTGGAGCAACAACATTTCAAGTAGCATTTAAGGCTGGTGCCTAAGCTCAACCAAAAAGGATGGTGATGTGTCGGCCATTTGGTGCCTAAGCGCCCAACATGGTGCGGGTGTTACTTGTTTTTCCGATAGAACTCTCGGTGCATAAGCACCGATCAATTGGCGCTTAGGCTCCTATTATGAGGCGTCGATACAGAGCGTTTGATTGCGGTTAATACATGAAAAATTGGTTTTTTAAACCAATTTTGAGCAGGTTTCTTGAGACTTGTTGTTTCTTTCTTTTGAATTTTTCGACGAGTATCGCAGTGAAGGTTAAGAGTATCGAAGAGGTGAATTTTGGTGGTTCGGTTTCATTTTTGCGTCGGATTGGAGAGTGAAGATTGTTGTTGCAAGTTCTGTAAGTTTCTTAACCCTAAGTTTCTTCGTGTGAGTGTGAAGAAAAAATCTCTGTGAGTCCTTTAAAAACCCTTCTAAATTATATAGTGAAATTTGTGGCAGTGTAGTTTCGTGATTTTTTTTTATTTTCTGATTTTTACACGTAAAATTCATGCGCACTTTTTCTAGATGCTTTGATTGCGTTTTCTTAAATTTTTGGTTCCATTTTTTCTCGAATCCTATGATCCTATTCCGACAGTAAAATTAGAAGGCGTCTTTTTCAAACTTGTTTCCTTAACACGAACGAGTTAGAACTCTCAAATAAATCCTAAGGGGTTGTTTCGCTCCAAGCAGGATTTAACAAATCCATAAATCTACCAAACTCCTGAAAATAGTAAATTCAGGATTTAGGCCGAATCAAAAAGCCCTACCAAACAACCCCTAAGTCTTTAAATCCCTTGTTAATGATTCTGATCCAATAATCTTCAAGCTAAAAAGCAAAAAAATGCAACACAGAGAAAATTAAGTACACAAAACTTACTCGTCCCTCCTTCATCCATTATCTCTGCAATCTGCCCGAATGTAACGCAAGGAAAAAATGCCGTCATAATAGCTGCAACACAAATATTCACACAGACATCAACTCTAAAAATCAAAGTTTGGGTGTGACATAAATAAATCTATAAGAATTGGGTGAAGATTACCATTGGTCTGGTTCTGCCCACAGTCAAACATGCCCGTTGACCAAGGCCTCCCAATATTGGAAGCAGGCGATTTGGAGTCATACGCCGGCGCAGGACTCGCCGGAGCAAAGTTCACCGGCGTGCCTCTTGGTGGCGGAGGACGGTATGGAGGTTGAGGAGAATCATTAATGGAGGAAGGTGAAGCCGCGGGAGGAGGCCGAGGCGGCGGCTCAGATCCTGCGGTGATCTCTTCGTCTTCTAATCTCTGTCTTCCCATTTGAGTTGCAGAGGGTTGATAGTTTGTCTGATAACTTAGAACGGTTGGTCTGTAATTTATATTGAAATGCTGTTTGATTCAGAGCTTATAGGCTGATAAGTGGTGAAATAAAAATGAAGAAGTCAAAGAGAATTAGATATGATAGTGGGCCAGGTTGCAAATATGGAAAATTGAAATTGGATGTTACAAAGTGGCCATTGCATGTTGTTTTCATCACGTTTTCTTATTAAAAAAGAAATGGATAAGAATTAGGGCTGGGAATTTAGCCCGAAGGTCGTTAATCGCTTGAAGATTGATTCGAATTTTGACTCAGATCAATATTTGGATTAGAATAAATTAGTTGAGCTGCGAGTCAAAATTTTGAATTGACTTTTTTTTTGTGATGTTTTTGAGCCGACCCCACCTTAGCTTGAGATGAGATTATTAACAAATCTAGTGATGTTAGGGTTGCGAATTTAGCACATTTAGCTCGAAGATCATTATTCGCTCAAAAATTGATTCAAAAAATTAGCTAGGATCGAGATCGTATAGAAATAAATGAGTCATGAGTCAAAATTTTGAATTAAATTTTTTTTTAAAAAAAAAGTTTGAGTCAACCCTAACTTGACTCGAAATCTAATCGTTAACAGCCCTAGTGAGGATATCAAAATTAAAATTTGGTTTTGTGGAATTTTTTTTGTATATTAATATAACATTAATCTTGATTGGATATTTGTAAAATATATGTTAAAAATAAATTTAATTATTTTTATATTTATCCAAATTTATTTTTAAAGAATATATATATATATATATATATATATATATATATATATATATACTATTTTCTCTTTCTTTTGATGCATATGTGTGAACGTAGCTTTTGAGCCCCGCATACTTTGACGGCTGACTTGGAGGATTCGCCTGACAGCTGACCTTAAAGCTCATCCAATATTAAAGGTCAACGTGAAAGCTTACTGAAGTTGCTGACCATTTATTATTATTATTATTATAATATAAAGATAAGCTTGGGACAGCAATTTTATTTTTATTTATTTATTTATTTATTTATTGAAATATATATACGTTAGAAAACTACAAAAAAATTTAAATCCTAATTTATTTAAATTTATGCTTTTATTTAATATAAATAAAAATGAAAAAAAAAGCATTTACAAGCATATTACCCAATTCCTATGCATTAATATACCTAACATTTAAACTTTGATTTTTATATTTATAGCACCCAAATCTTTCATATCAAATAAAAAAATATCTTTATTTTAATTTTTAAAAAGGTTAAATAAACTTTTTTCATGCATAGGTATGATGATATAGGTGTAAAAATTAAATTTTATATGTTAAATAACTAAGTACATAAAATTGAGTTGTATGTATGAAAAATTTCCAATGATAAATTTAAGAAGCAATTACACAAATCCAATATGAAATATAATATTTACCAAAACTAATGTCCTCTTATATATATATATATATATATATATATATATATATATATCACTCAAATATTAAAAGTTACATCAAGTTCTCCAATCCTTATTTTCCATGTTTTTAGTGACATGTAAATGCAAAGATTTGATAGTTAGGAAAAAAAAAAGTTGACTTGAAATATAGTCTATAAATAAGCAAGTTTTAAGTGTAAGGAATGTAATCCTCCTAAATTTTATGATATAATTATGAAACTGGCTTTGATATTATCACAAAAAAAATTATCATTTTGCATGTATCTCGAGATATTTTTTAAGGAGAAAATATTTTGATTCAAATTAAAATTTATCCAAAGCTCCGATTTTAGCAAATTTATGGTCAAACTAATCATCTCTACAAGATGCACTGAAAGATAATTGGTCCAATCAGAGTCCAATTAAGCCTGGATCAAACCATTGAAACACATTTGGAGGCTTTGTGAAAGTTAATTAGAGGGTTAAATGAACTCTAAATTTGATAGACCTACAGTCAAATCGAGGGTCTCAAACAAAGAGCAATCCAACGAACCCAAAATCACTCGATTACAAGTTTATTAAGGCTCTCAAAGCATAAAAAAATCTCATATGATCAAAAGTAATCAACATGAATTATTTGATCAGGTGGTTATTGAAGTTATTCATCGAATCATTATATCTTGGTTGACACCATGTCATATCATTGATGTTGATAGCCACCACTGTTGTGGTACACCATTGCAGTATATGGATCATCATCTCTCGGCTAGCCACAACAAATCATCTTCATTATGTCGACATCATTGCATGACCATCGTCGCTCTGCCAACATCGCCGCTATTACTGAATCACCACTGTTAGGTCATTTATGCCATTATGGTACATTATCGTCAAATTACTATCATCATTACATACTATCACTCCTAATATTTCTAGGTCACTATTGTCTAGCATCCATCATCATTGGAGACAATGAATCTATATTGCCATCACACAACCTTTATCATCGGGCTTTCACCATCGCAATTGAGTCACTATCACTTTCTCGATATTTTCTACCCCTCTTTTAATGAAATTCAAGTTAATTTCTTCCACTGTTGTAATACTCTTTTTTATTGCTCAATGAATAGTACAATCATTTCAATTGTGTTGGGTCATGTGATTTTTTTCTTTTCAGATTTTTCACATAAGAACCCATAGTGTCCCCTCTACCAGTTCTTTCTGTTATCTACGTGTGCACTAAATTTATTTACACGCTACGAAGGTAATATAACTTTACCGACATCAATTCTCCATCACCCAATAATTTTTATTATATTTACATTTCTAGATGTATACATTATTTTATAGCGCATATTATATAAGAAAGTTGATAGAAAAGATAAGAGTAAACAATTAATTTTACCATGAAATAAACTAATTAGCAATTAAAAATTTGTGTAAAATATTATTTAATAATATTTTCTTGTGGAACTTACAAGATTAGCGAATATAATTATTTAGTTAAGAGACTACTAAAATTATTTATATTTTATTATCAACTGATAGTTATTTATAATGTCTAGTTTTAAATTAATATATATATATAATCAGCTCCTTTTATCTTAAGATTATTTTTTTAGGTAAAACAAAGTATGAATAATATTTTCTTGAAATATTTTTTTATATTATTATCCTAAATAAGATTAAGTTTTGCATGAAATTTTTATATATTATAAAGTAATAATATAACCACCTTCCATCATATATATATATATATATTGATATAGTAATTGTTGTAAATTATGAAATTTAGGTATTTAGTTAAATAGTCAAAATTACATTGGCCCAATTGAATAAATTATATTATTACCAAAGTAAGCTTTTAGAATCTTAGATTATTTCATTATTATATTTTCTTACTTCTGAAGAACATGATGGTCATTGGACATTTATTTTACTAAGAGTCTATGGGCATTTTAATGAATGTAATTCCCATTTCTACTAAATATATCAAACCTTCCAAATGTTATAAGCCCCAACCCAATCTAAACTTGGGCATTCTAATAGAAGCATAATTTAAATTTGGACATTTTATGAGAGCTAAATGCTAATTCAATTAAGCTATTTAAAGAGATGTAAAAGCCTTAACTCATTATATGCTAATAAGCCTACTAAATTGATCAAAAATCCAAAAATATAATACATCAAAAGTCTAGTATGAATACTTGAGATAAGATTGCTTAAAGAGCTATAACATTTGACACTCTAACATCAATAAATTGAGACAATTGCAAATATTTGGGATGAAAAAAATCATAGGATCTTCTAATTTTTCAAACATTTCCTATGTAATATGTAAAATACTTGAAACAAAATTCAGTTTGAGCTTGAAAATCATGACAAGTAGTAGAGTTAATCCCTGAACTAAATAAACTTTGTTATAAACACATTTGAGAAACCTAGTTAAATAAAATTTAATATACCTCGCGAAGAGCAAAATCCAGATCTAAAGACGAGTTTTCGATATTTTTTGTTAGCGGTTGAAATAATATGCCATATATGACGGTCTCTTATTGAGCTTAATATCGAGTATTTAAAAAAATTTCTTCAAGCTAAACTATATTCAAATGTAGTTCACTTAATCTTAGAGCTTTTAAGAAAGATATTCAAACTAAGTAATTTACTAATTTAAATAAATTTAATCTAATGTGTTATAACGAGTTAGGGTTGGTCGCCGAGTGCATTTGTTCATTTACAACCGTATATAAATTAGAGTTTAGATTTTAGATATATAAATAAGAATTATAATGCAACTTCCATTAGCTAATGACCAACATAAGTATTGAAGAAGTATATTCTAATAATGAGTTCATAAAATGCTAAAACCACATTATTGCATCAGGACACCAGACACCAGACACAAATTTGCGTCAAGTTCAGTGGGCCACGTGGCAAGTGGACAACTTGCCATGTGGCACAATCCCGCTGGACTCTGGAAGCAAAATTTTGGTCCGGAGTCCAGATATAATAATTTTTCCAAATATTGACCCATAGATCATGGTTTGCGCGAGCGTGTTATATGATAATAAATAAATACTTAGATATTCTATTTATTTACACTAAAAAAGAATTTAAGATTTAATTTTTAAGATGAAGTAATTGGACTAATTTAAATATCTTAAAACTATATCAATTAAAATAGACAATTAAGATATTTGGAATAAAAAAAACAGAAGATCATATAAAATCAACACAAAAGAGCTTAGAATTTATAGTGTACCTGTTTAGCAGTTCCAAAGCCTAAGACGAAATTCCATAACATCTCCATTCCAAACAAAGCAGGGAAGATGATAAATGAAGCCCCATTTTATTATAGGCCAGGGGGCTTGAACAAAGGTATAGGAAAGAAACTCTCTACATCCACAGGTACTTGAAGAGCACGGCTAACAAGCTCCGGCATGGCGGCCGTCGCCTTCCAGGTCGAGAACCACGGCCCCCCACCTACTTCAACAGCGGCCATGTCGCTCGTCACGTCAAGGATTAACTGCATCCAAATTTTTAAATCTGCTTCAGCCCATATAATAAAGTAGTTCTGATGATTTGTTAAGGTCTAAACCTACAGCTTAATTTTCTACCTTGGTTGATTAATAATGTTTACTACTTCGACAGGAAAACTTGGCCATCCAAAATAAAATTTTGTAAAATATAACAGGTTAGCTTGCCTATATTTCCAGTTATTTTTTATTTAGTTATTTTTGTTCGGTCACATTAAACGTCGACCATCTGATGATCCGATTAGGAGAATAGATGTTTTAGATTCGACTTATGTTAAGAAAGGTAAAAGTAAACCTAGGAAGACTTGGACTTATTGTATAAAAAATGATCTAAGTTATTAAAACTTAATGAAAATACGACACTAAATAGGACGCAATGGAGAGAAAAGATTCATGTAGCCGACCCCATGAGGTGGGATTAAGGCTTTGTTGTTGTTATTTTCGTTCGGGCAGAGTGAGCACTTGAAAGCAGCTTTTTGGGATTCTTTAGTTTACTTCCGACCACGTATTGCATGTTCAAGCGCCCATCTTTACCCTATTTCTTTAGAGATAATTACAGATCACCAGAAACATTGATATTTACAAATTAACCGCCTAAGTGATTTTTTTGAACTATTGAACAGATGTATTTACACGTGTCATGGTCAAACTATTGAGAATTTGATAAAAATAAAAAAATAGGGGTTGTGGTTATACCATAAATTTTGATATTTGAGTGAAAATTTGAAGAATAGATGAACGAGGGTAGTAGTTGATTTGTAAATAGCAAGTTTCGGGCGGTCTTGTATGCAATTGCCCCCCTTTTTCTTTAGGTTTTATTGTTTTTTTATTTCGTAAGCACAGAGTGCTCGGGTTGCAATAGACTAAAAAAAGCAGGAAAAGTGTGAAAAATTGAGGATTCAAGCAAGCACCTTTCCCTTGTTGCCATCAGATGTTTTCTCCCACAACTGCAACCTCAGATCACCATAGCAAGTATCTTTACACGCC
>NEWO01000274.1:554527-571775 GCA_003013225.1 Phalaenopsis aphrodite | reverse complement strand
TTATTACCATTATGTTTTTAAGAAGTTTCAAAGAGAAGTCCAAATAAGTCATTTTGAAATTTTATTTCCCAAGGATTTAATATCATAAGATTTCATGCTAATTGCATTTATGTCTCGTGCAATTTTCTTTTTTCTGTAGCAATTATCTTCTATTACAGAAAAAAAATTATTGAAATTATGTTTTTACAAAGTTTAACACTTTCATTTCAGGTTCCAAACCCGAATGTGAGAAGTGGAGGGTTGTGTTAGACAGTCGACCGCCAACGTAAAATTTGTTGAAAAAATCATAACATGAATCATTTTGATCATTGTGTAAATGCTAGAGCGTCCTCTGGAAGAGACTCACTGTATGGTTTGAATATAGTGAAAAATGTGCAAGGGCCGCTACACCGGTGCCCAAGTGTAGTATCAAATAAGCAAAAGTTTTCATATTACGGACGAATGCAGGTAAAAAATTAGTCCATGAAACTAATATTATGATAAGATCTTGGAATAAATACTTTTACTGGTAAATTAATGAAATTAGTTGATATTATTATTCATAGAAAGATAAATATCTTATGTGTTCAAGAAACTAAATGGGTTGGAGAAAAGACTAAGGAGATTGATAACTTGAGTTTTAAACTTTGGTATTCAGGCAAGAGTCGCACTAGAAATGAGGTAAGTGTAATTATAGATAAGAGTTTGAAAGATAATGTTGTAAAAATTAATATAGTTCGATATAGAATTATAGGCGTTAAGATTATTGATACTAATATTTTTAATATTATAAGTGCTTATGCTCCTCAAGTATGTTTAGATATAAGTTCTAAAGATAAATTCTGGAATGACTTAGAAGACTTAATACAAATGATGTCTATTGAAGAAAGAATTTTTATTGAGGAAGATTTAAATGGACATGTCGATAGAGTGGTAGAAGATTTTAGAAATATTCATGGTTGCTACGATTTTAGAGTGATTAATGAAGAAAGTAAAACTAAATTGGATTTTACTTTAGCGTGTGATTTTGTTATTGCTAATTTTTTATTCAAGAAAAATGATGAGCATAATATTACTTATAAGAATGGAGCTAATAAAACACAAATTGATTATTTTCTTAAGAGAAGAAGAGATCATTGAAAATATAAAGATTGTAAGGTCATTCCAAGTGAGGATTCAAGTACTCAACATCCATTGTTAGTTATAGATTTTAAGATAAAGAGTTGTAAAACAAAGAATACAAGGAATCATTATCGTAGAATTAGATGGGGGTACCTAAAAGACAACTAAAATTATTTTTATAAGTAAAATTCAAAATTTCAAAATTTGAGATGTTCATGAAAAAACAAATTTTATGTGGGATAAAGTAACAAAAAAACTATTAAACAAGTGACAAAAATTGTACTTGAAGAACCAAAAGAAAAAGTTTCTATAAATAAAAATAGTTGGTAGTGGAATAATAATGTGCAAGAAAAGATAAAATATAAGAAGGTTTGTTATAAAAATTGGTTTAAATGTAAAAGCTTAGAGAACTAGGAGAAATATCAAACGTCCCGTAGAGAGTCTAAGAGAACAATTTGTGACGCAAAAAATTCTACATTTAATGATGTATAATAGGTTAGATAATAAGGAGGGTGAAAAATATATGTATAAACTAGTCAAACAAAGAGAAAAGAAAAGTAAAGTGCATTAAAAATAAACATCAAAAAGTGTTTTTCTTAGAAAAAAATATTCAAAATAGGTGGATGAGTTATTTTGATAAGTTTTTTAATGAAGTTTCAGAAAATACAATCGATCTTAGTTATCTTAATATCGTTAATAACAATAAAATGTTTCATTTTTACCGCCGCATTAGTAAAAAGGAAGTAGATGATTTAAAAAAAAACTAAGGGTGGAAATTCTATAGAACCTGATGATATCCTAATTGAAATGTGAAAATATTTAGGAGATTTGAGAGTTTCTTGGCTTACTAAACTATTTAATATTATTTTGAAAACTAAAAAGATGCCTGAGAAGTGGAGGAAGAGTATTTTGGTTCACATTTTTAAGAATAAAGGGGATCCACAAGAGAGTGTCAATTATAGAGGAATTAAATTGATGTGTCATACTTTAAAATTATGGGAGAGGGTAATTGAACATAGGTTAAGAAGTATTACAAAGATTTATTATAATCAATTTGGATTTATGTCGGACAGATCTACCATGGAAGCTATACATTTATTGAGAGGCTTGATGAAAAAGTTCATGTATAATAAGGAGGATCTGCATATGATTTTTATTGATTTAGAAAAAAGCTTATGATAAAGTTCCAATATATATCCTTTGGAGAGTTCTTAAGAAGAAAGACGTTGATATGACTTATATTCAAGTCATTAAAGATATGTATACAAGAACTTTTACTTGTGTTCGAACAGAAGGATTGACCAATTATTTTCCTATTTTTACTGGTTTACATTAGGGATCGGCTTTAAGCCCATATCTTTTTGCTTTAGTTATGCATGGTCTTACTGGACACTTACAAGAGGATGTACCCTGGTGTATGTTTTTTGCTGATGATATCCTTCTCATGGATTAGATGAGAGAAAAAGCACAGGAAAAACTTGAATTATGGAGGTTTATCTTGGAGTCTAAAGGCCTTCGTTTGAGTATAACTAAAACTAAATACATAGAATGCAATTTTAGTAGTAGTAGCTCTAGTGACAAAAATGTAACTATGGGTGATCAAATTATTAAAAGATGTGAACTCTTTAGATATCTCGAGTGTACTGTTCAAAGTGATGGTGATATTGATGGGATGTTATTAGTAGAATTTGAGTTGGTTGGTTGAAGTGGAGGAATGCTTCAGGCCTATTGTGTGATAGAAAAGTACCACTTAGACTGAAACGAAAATTTTATAAGATGGTGATAAGACCTGCAACGCTCCATGGCATTGAATGTTGACCTTTACAAGAGGAGCATAAAACTAAGTGAAGTGTTGCCTAGATGAGAATGATTAGGTGGATGAGTGACTTTACACTTAGAGACAAAATGCGAAATGAGTATATCTGTGATAGGGTTGGTGTAACTCCAGTGATAGACAAAAATAGAGAGAGTCGTCTTAGATGGTTTGGTCATATTAAACGTCGACAATCTGATAATCCGATTAGAAGGGTAGATGTTTCAGATTTTGCTTATGTTAAGAAAAGGCAGAACAAGGATGACTTGGGCATATTGTATAAAAAATGATCTTAATTTATTGGGATTAAATGAAAATATAACACTAAATACGATGCAATGCAGAAAAAGGATTCATGTAGCCGACCCCACTTAGTGGGATAAAGGTTTTGTTATTGTTGTTTGTTGTATGTCATTTCCAAGTTTCAAAGAAGGATGACAAATGAGACATGTTGAAAATTGTATTTCCTAAGGGTTTAATATCATAGGATTTCATGCTAATTGCATCATGTCTAGTGTAATTTTATTTTTTCTCTAGCAATTATTTTCTATTAAATTTGATGTATTCTTAGTATTTTCTCTTTATAGTATTTCATTTTTAATAAAATTCACTCCCTTGCAAATAAAATTGGAAGCTACAAAAAAAGCACTTCACACAAAAAGATGTATTTGAAAGAAGACAAATCCAATGAATTCCAAATATATTGATTTGAACTAAATAATGTGTTTTAAATACATTTTAATTTTACATTCCATTTGTTTTTCTTTTGATCAAAACCACTGCAAAAGGAATGCAATACACTTCATTTATTGCCAACCAAATGAGTCCTACATGACTATCCACAAATTGAGATTACAATAACGTATAAGAAAACTTACCATCAGCTACAATGGAAACAAGATGTTACAGGAGAGAGCATAATTGAATTAACGATATGATGGGGTGTCATTGTACTCCAGCGCATGATAACGATGCTTAAGAAAGCAGAAGGGAAAGCATGAAGAAAATTTGAGGCTTGCAACATGATAAGCTATAATGTGAACACAAATTTAAGGATGGTTTAAGGAGCGGGCAAGCCCTCTTTAAGAAATTTGAATTTAAACTTAGGGTTGGATGGGGCCATTAGAGTCATTAATTAAGATGTACATTGCTATTTTGTTGCTTTGATGGGATTCTTGTGGAGGTGGTGAGCATTTATAATCAATACATGGTTCTAGCATTAAGGAAGGTTCTAAAGTAGAAAGCCTTCATCAACCAACTTTGGGGATGGAGTGAGGCTCTCCTATTTTCTATCACTGGGAATGATTACAGATACTGCAAACCTATTAACAGCAAAAATAGCAAATAGCCGTAGAAATAGCATACCAAGGCCGCACTTTCATAGTTATCAGCCACTCCAGGAAGTTTCCTTAAGCCACCAGCAGCTGTCAAAGCGACTTCACCAGAAGCTCCCTTAAATACATTACACTGGACCTGCAGTAGGCAGAAGATCTGGTTACAAAAAATTAAGTAGCATTTACCATTTTTATAATCGTATGTATTCTACTTAAATTATGAGGGAAGCAATCATAAATCACAAAGGCCAGAATACCAAATATTAAAATCTGCCCAAACAAAGAAGGAAATCACATTATCACAGTTCAATCAGTTCATATGATGTATGAAAAATTTTTAAAGCTTAAAACCATTATACGTTCACATCCGCACCAAGGCAAGCATTAAGCTTCTTATGACAGTAAACGGATTTGCTTTTTTGGTTTTTCTGCCACACCAAATGGAACCTAAAATGATTGTTAATTCAATAAATTTAATTTTTAAGAAATTTGGATATTTCCATCTCAAGGTTCTGTATTTTATAGTTTATTAAATATGCATGGCTCTACTTTCCATAATCTTTTAATTGAGAGGCGGCTTGTGCATACTCAGATTTACACTAGTCTGCGGCTAAGTATTCTATGGTGCATATTTATTTCTTTAATAAAAAAAGTACTTTGTTTTTCTAATTAATACCGTAATAAAAATAACAACCAAAAGATTGATTGAAACCAGCAGGGATGGGGAAACAACCTGCACTGGTGAGAAGCTTGTAAGCCAGGTTAGCCACTTATACAAGAGTAGTTCTGCAAGATATGCTTCACGGAAAAATAAAATTTAAGGACATGAATATGTAATAATTAAATTCTTAAGAGTATCAAAATCTAATTACTTTCAGAAGCAGCTTGACTAAATCAAATTAATTGAGCAAGCATGATTAGACAGATAACAACACAAGGCATACTCAACATATGCCAGCATTATAGCCTATAAACACCAAATGTTGGCTGCAGCTAGATGACACTTTGGAACAGATTAAGGACTTCAAATTTTCAATACACAAAGATGTACGTTCTTAAATACCTTTGAAGCTCTTTTACTATTTATTCCTATGACAGCCGATTATTCATTTTAAATAGTAAGAAAAATTTTTCCCTTCCTTGACAACCATGAAGGTTTTGTGATGGTTGGAGAAGAAACTTACCCAAAACCATTTCCTTGGAAAGCCTCCACCCCAATTTTTTTCCGAGTAAGATGGAGCATTTTCAAATTCAAAACGTTCTCCATCCCATTCAATCCAACCTGTGGAATGCCACTGAATCTTTGGATAGACTCTAAAAAATACACAACAATCTTACCACATCAATGAATCTAAGATGTTCAGGAAATAAAAAGAAAAAAAACATACACACACACACACACACAAGATACATGAAGAAATTTTTCATAACCAAAGAAAGTAAAATAGGAGCTTTAAGTTGATTATAATAAGTGAAACAGATGGGAAAATTTTTACAATGATATGCTTCAACAATTTAAAAAAACATAGAATAGCATACATGCCCTTCAAGGGTAAAAAGCTAAATATTACAAGCTAATTAACTACCAGAATTTTTCTCAGCAAAAGCACCAGCCCCATCTTCAAAATTAAGAGCTCGTTTTGATGAGTTAGATTATTTTCAGTTCAACCAGACATCGTTTGTTATTTTTGCACCATTGTTTATTTAGATCCAAAGTATAAACACCTTATGGGAGCAAACTTCCATTTAATTACCCCTCCTACTCGTGAGAAAGCATTCACAATTAAAAGTGGTCAAATGTGCTCATTTGTAGGCTATAGTTTAATATTTGGGTTCCAATTGAATTAATGGGGAACGAAAGTAGACCCATCAAGATCTAATAATTTTATCATCACAAGAATACCATTGTTCCTAGTTTATCAATGCTAGAGATACTTAAGCCATAATATCAAGAGAATTTGATTAGTAACAATTGGTTGCCTCCTCTTAGGCATCAAGAGCATACTCAAAGAAATATATCTCAAAGTTTTGAGAAAAATAGGCTGAATACTGAATAGGCTCAATTGTTTGCTTTCATTCCATTAAATAACAATCTTACAATCTATTTTAGGTACAAAATAAAGTGCATATAATCTATTTTAGGTAACTTGATAATACATATTTCTTTCAAATATTCAACTAAAAGGGAAATATATCAGGATAAATATATTGGAAATAAGGAAGCTTCTAATTATAGAAAACACTTAAAGCCGCCTGATTTTCATCCTTCCTGATTGACATCTCCCCTCAAATTGATGCTGATTGATCAGGAAACATCAATTTGCCAACAAGAAGCTGATAACATTGTCGGGACAAAAAATTCTCAAGCCGCGAGTATCGAAGTTTGAAAATGTCGAAGCCCAAGAGTGTCGAAGCCACAGTTTTGCCGAAGCCACAGTTTTGCCGAAGCTTAAGAATGCGAAGCCCAAAAGTGCCGAAGCCAAAAACTGTCGAAGCCCAAAAATGCGGAAGCCTAAAATGCCGAAGCCTGAGAGTGTTGAAGCCCAAGAGGGCTGAAGCCTGAGAGTGCCGAAGCCCAAGAGGGCTAAAGCCCAAGAATGCCGAAGATTAAAAATGCCGAAGTCTAAAAATATCAAAGCCCAAAAGTGTCGAAGCCCAAAAGTGTCGAAGCCTGAAAATGTCGAAGCCCAAGAGTGTCGAAGCCCAAGAATATCGAAGCCTAAAAGTATCAAAGCCCAAAAATGCCAAAGCCCAAAAGTGCCAAAGCCTGAGAGACTGAAGCCTAAAATTGTTGAAGCCCAAAAGTATCGAAGCCTGAGAGGCCGAAGCCTGAGAGTGTCGAAGCCTGAGAGGGTCGAAGCCCAAGTTTTGTCAAAGCCTAAGAGATCTATGGTTTGCCGAAGCCGAAGCCATCAATCTAGGAATAAGTGTGGAAGTCGAAGCCAAGGCGGATGAAGCGAAGTGTAAGAAGCAGTCGAAGATGTCACAGAAGCAGCGATGCCTAGTGAAGAAAATCCGAATCGGATGAATAATAATACAAACATAACAACCCTTTTCAACCCAAGAATCCTTGTATTTCACAATTAATGGATTTTGCATTTTAGAATAAATTTCATCTCCTTCGAGACATAATTATTCATACAGCTTATTCACGCAAACCGAAGAAAATTTCTCGCTAAACTGAAGTATCATCCATGGATTCATCAGAACTCGCATTCTTCCTGCAATTCCTCAATCTCCAAAGCCTTAGAAACAAAGGAGAAAGAAGAAGCCGAAATTCCCACAGGCAACTCCAAAAAAAGCCCCAAATATAAACCCATGATTCTCCTTCCCATTCGCCCTAAGAAACCAAACAAAAAATTCAACCAGTTTTTCCCATTCCTTGACCCTATTAGCCTCCACCATCTCCTCCATCAAAACCCTAAAATCCCTCGACTGGTCCTCCGAATCAACAGTCATCGCGATGCTCTGTTTGAAGTTCACAGGCCAATTTTGATTTCACCATGATCGACGAGCTGGTCTCGCCGGGATCGAAGAAAAGTCGATCGGATCACAGCCGTCGAATGACATTCTCGACGGAGTTGTACGAATCTCCAGAAACGGAGGTTGCGGAGAAGCTCTTGATTTCTTCTTCGGTGAAGGTGAGGAAGGAGTCGTGGGAGTCGAAGTAGATGGAGTTTACTGTCTTGAAGATGTCGTGGACGCAGCCAAGAGGATTTTCATCAAAAACCCCAAAACTTTATTCATTGTGTTTCTCATTCCGACAGCGGTGCAAATGAAGAAGAAGAGGGTTTTAGACAAAGCAGACGAGCGAGAATAAGGCGAAGAAATAGTTCCTCCCATCCCACAAGAAGGTTGGTGGGAAGGGAGTCATGATGTCCTCCAATGATTATTAGTGGTTAGAGCAAAATTTTGGCTTTGATGCTATGTTAAAATTTTGACATTGTATCAAAGCCAAAATTTTGAGAAAAATAAGTTGAATACTGAATAGGCTCAATTATCTTTTCCCTTTGCTTTCATTCCATTAAATAATAATCTTACAATCTATTTTAGATACAAAATAAAATGCATATAATCTATTTTAGGTAACTTGATAATACATATTCCTAATCTAAATATTTAGTTAAAAGAGAAATATATCAAAATAAAAATATTAGAAATAAGGAAGCTTCCAATTATAGAAAACTTTTAATTTAGTTGTCTGATTTTCATCCTTCCTGATTGACAATATAAACTTTAGCTATATTACGATTTAATTATTTTAGAAGGCATGCTATTCTGAATGCTAACCCAAATATAAGTTTGGTTAGGACTTGCATCCACTTGAAGGCCTATCTTTAATTGCAAAGAAGTGATAGGGAAGAGCAGAAGCTCAAAATAGTCCCCTGACAATCAAAAAGTGACGAATTTAGTCATTGAATTTTTAAGTGCTCAACTTTAGTCCTAAACTATTGAAAATTGATCCCAATTAGTCCCTAGGCTAAAATTAATCGTTAAAGTAAACATTGCATTAACTTTGAAGGTAATTTATAATAGAAATTTTAAATAAACTTTTCATTTTATCATCACTTTTTTTGTATGAAATAGATTATTTAAATTTATAAATGAGACTAAATCTTTTTGTTTTGATATAAATAATCATTAAATACTTCCATTTACATCTAGTCAGGATTATTTATTAATTAACTAATTAATAAATATTAGAATTTTATTTGATTAATTAAATTTTAATATGTAATTTTTTTACTAATTAATTATTAAATAGTATATTACATTTATCTAATTATAATTAATTTGCTAAAATATTATTTAATCACTAGTTATTAATCAATTAAATTAATGAAATAAACTTATATGAAATTAAATTAAAGCCACCTCCCCCTCCCCCTCCATCTCCCCCTCCCCCTCTTCTGCTCGATACCCTCACCGACATCCTTCCCCCTCTGTCGGCTTAACCCAAAATCATCGTCTTTGTGATCGAACCCTCGCGATACAGTCACGATCAGAGCTAGTTGGGAAGGCAACGATGAGTTAATAGCATATGAAGGCCACCAAATTTCCATCTTCCTCTTGCTCCACTTTTACCAGAAACCATTAAGGAACACGACCCTCGTCATTCTCCCTCTATATACCACCAGCCTTCATGCACTTCAACTACTCTAAATTCGGCAGATCCATTTTCAAACAGGATTTACTAAATAATGGATTTAAGGCAAAATAGAAGAAACAAGAATTAAAAACTCGTAGGATTTAAAGATGTCATTTTTATGGTTTGATTAGGTTAAATCGTGCTAAAAAGTATAGTCCCATAATTGTTGCTCTAGTTGGTTTTAGTCGAGCCTCCCTAGGTCGAACCAATGCGGGTCGAAGTGCGGTTTCATCGCAGTTACTGAAGCTCAAATTAGTAGCAGTTGAACCGACGAAACAGAGATCCACAGCAGTGGCGAAGTAACCACAAAGTAGCGAAGGCCTAAGGATATGACATGATGAAGCAACAAGTTTGGATGATCTTTCGTAAATATAATTTGTTAATTTGACTAATTTACCCTTAATTGGTCTCACAACACCATTATATTAAACAAAAAAAATTAATTTAGGCCTAATATGGATCAATTTTCAATAGTTTAGGACTAACATGATGCTTATTAACACTTTGAAACTAAATTGATCAGTTGTTGAAAGTTCATAGACTAATTTTGGGCTTTTGCTTTAATAGAGAACATAGCAATAAAACCAGATATCTTCCCATGCGACAATTTCTCCACAAAAATGGCTATGTGCCACTATTTCAGTAGCTAAATCAAACAACAATGATTACTAGCAAGTTTGAGGCAAAAGGAGAAATTCTCTCGAAGCATGAGAATAATATTTGTCGAGATCATGAAAAAGGTGATTCCAAGTAAAAATTATAAGGTTGTTCATATTAATGAGTCCACAAAACTTTTGTTGGCTTGAAGAGAATGGAGATAAGTAGCGATACTTGAGTTGACTAGGGCGTATCCCCCATATTCAATTGGTTAAGGGAGTAAATGTGATCATTTTTTTGAAGGTAAATCAATATCATAGTTATAACATTATAGAATCAGACTCAAGAGAAGCCAGGGAACAACACTTAATACTTCTTGAGCAAAAATACAAAAGCTTATTAAGGTTGTATTTTAGTGTTCTCAATATCATCGATGATAAAAAAATTTAAAAAAGAATTAAGACAAATTTAGCTTTACATTCCTTTTTAGGATTATTACCAAAATATTTACAACAAGATACTACTGTATGAGGCTAAAAGATAAAGACCCTACAAGACTAGCCAAAGATGAAATAAGAAACATACTTTAATGCAATTACATGAATTTATAGGTTCCAAAATTCTCGACTCAATTATATTTGAGTGGTTCAAGGTCAAGTTATAAGAGAATAAATTGACATCAAATAAGAAACTAGTAAAAAATTTTACTCAAAAACAACTACTTCAAAATCTAATAGAGATTAATTATTCTTCTTGATTCTGAATGAGAACTATGAAACAAATTTAGTTTGCCACGTCTAAGAAGCTTTATTTTTGTAGCAACAATTTGATTTGCAGCATGTTATCTTAGATTAAATGGTGAGAAATGATGATAGATTTTATCAAGATCTCATGATTTCATCATTTCATATTGTTATAGACCCAAATCTACTAGGTGAAAGAATGAATTGACACAATTTGAGAAAAGAATCATTCCCAACAACCATGAGTTTATCGTACAAGAAAACCTGTAAATAGAAAAGAAAATACCGTTGAGGATCGATTTTAAGCTAATCTTGGTTAAATGAGGGCACTATCAAATAAACTTTGACAGCAAATCACATTCAAGCTTTGATCATAATTATAATATAGTGATATTGTTGAAATTACACTAATAGCCACCAGTTAAGAGGACGTTTGCCACATCTTTACAAGCATTAAATTTTTTAGTGTAATAATATGAATAAAATTGATATAACATTGAATTCTATGAATTTTAGTCAAACTTACATTTATCATCTTTGGTGGATCAATGGGAAGGGTGGATGAGAGGCTTCTCTATGCACAAAGAAACAAATTACTGCTTTTATCTTTTTGATTTTTGTATATTTTTGTTTAAGGACTTGAGTTAGAATTTTATTTCATTAAGAATTTGTTCAAACTATAACCATCATTGAGACAACAGTCTCGAGCATATTTCTTTCGGAATTCTGAGGCAATTTATGGTTAAAAGATCACCTCTACTCATAATATTCTGGTAACTGAGAGCTCATTGAGTGAAAGGTACATTTAATTTTATTTTGTCATTGGATTATCATGCCCTTAATTTTGCCAAGATTGATATTTAGTTTTAGAGGAAGGAAGATTATTGAATTGCGGACTTCGTTGATTCTACAAGCTCACTTGGAGAGGATTAGGCTTGGGCAAATTTATGTTTCTATCGCAATTGAATAAAAATTCCTAAATATTATATTATAAGATAAATTGCATCGGAGGTTGAGGTTTTTATGGGGGAGTCCCACGGTTAAAATTGACAGCACCACCTATAGAGGAGGTGTTCATGGGTTGGGAGAAGGAAGAGTCATATGTTGGGAGAGGGGAGAACGAAAAAGATTTGAAAAGCTTTTGGCACTAAGACGAGTGCAAGTGGAGATTTGAGACAATGTGGAGTTTGAATCGCATAAAGGGAGAAGAGGTGCGGTGAAAGGCAAAGCGTGTGCTGGAGATCTCATGTGCAAGTAACAAACAAAAGCTAGAGAACACAAGTAAAGGATGTAGAGGAGCTCAGGTCTTTAGTGAGGTGATACTGGTTGGTATTGGTAGGTCAGTTCAAGAAAGGGAAAGAATTTTTTAAGTAGTTGATTCCATTTTAACTTTCTTTTTATTAAATTGGATGTCATATGCCTCCTACGTGATGCAACAATAAAGGAAAATGATTTTTCAAGTACTTGATTTCATTTTAACTTTCTTTTTATTAAAATGGATGACATATGCCTCCAATGTGATGCAACCAAAGCAAAGTCTTTCCAAATAATTGATTCTAGCTTGATTTTCTTATTAAACTGGGCACCATATGCCTTGAATGTGGCACAATAGTCTACACATTTGTGATATATATTGGACAGAGGTGAGAGGCATGACAACCAAAATTTTTATTTTATTTTGTTTTATTATTATTTTTCTAACCATGTTATGTTCAAGTAAGACATAAATTTACTCCAACAACCTCAAAGCCCTTGCTTGGGTTATAAACTCACGCAATTAATCTTGGTTTATATACACACACAGACACACACACACGGGGCCACTAGGTTTCTATATCAATGTACTCAAGTAAAGCAAAGCGCCCTAGGTTACAAAGATGGGTGGTTTTAACACCCATGTATGATATCTATTATTATGAGTTAATAAATACACACATTATTTATGTTTTAAAAAGCACTATTTATTATTATTATTTTTTTTTATGTTATTATTATTAAAAATGAGTCTGTATACTCCTGTATAATCTTTTTCACAAATGGCAAATTTTTTATCCTACCTTTGGGCAACAACTCGAGCAATACAGAGAAACCAGCATGGGCAATTTTTATGTTCTAGACAACTAAGAAAACTCATTTTGTGAAAGAGGCGAAAATTGAGTGCACTTTTCTTAGAAAATAAATATTTTACCTTAATTTCAATCGAAGTTCCATCTTTTTTTTCTATTATCACCATATTTAATCAAGTCAACATGTAGAACAAATGAAGGAGAACACTCTTTTTCTTTAATCATTGGCAACTCTTTTGTTTATAATAATGGATAGAAAGAGAAATAAATAGGAGCTTCTAGTGAAAGAGAGGATGTAGAATGATTGCAGACTAAGAGTAATCGAGGTGGCACAATTTTTGTAATGTAGAGAAGGCAATTATAAGAAACATGGCCAGTAATTTAGTTTACATGAAAAGGTTCTACAATGAACCCCTATTTATTGCCATACAGGATCAAATGAAATAACTCCAATTATAATCCTAAATTCAAGGAAACTAATCTAAATCCTATCAACATTCTTCACGTGGTCAACAACCATGGCCTACTAGATTAGAGTGATTTATGGAAAGCTCCTTGCAAATTACAGCTAAGGCTTCTCACTTTCTCCATTGATGTAGTCATTTGCTTTTTCATCTTTTTAAATTTTGGGTGAATCAAGCTGCAAATCCTTCCCGAGATGTGGTTGAACCCTTATATATAGGTGGGAAAATTTTGATTCTGTTGTCATTCTTACCTTGTATCTAAAATATTCCAAGGGATCTAGAAGATTTTTCTAATCTTTAGAAAGGTTCTACCCACCTTCTAGAAAGTTCCTTGGAAATTTCAGAAGGTTTTCTATGCCTCGTATAAAGTTCCAAAAGCTCCTTTTAGAAGCTTCTATTAATTTGTCCTAAAATTTTGATGTTTATCTTGAATGGGCATTTTTTGCCTCCATAACAAAATATGACGTGATTATACACATTTTAAAAAATATAAAATATATTTAATTACGTGTTGAGCCAAAAAGACAAATTTTATCAGAAACTAACATATATAGGATACAAAAGTTCGAAAAAATATATGCATTTAGTTCAAAATGTTGAAGAAAAAACGGATTGACAATTTGAGTATAATAACTCCTGTTTTTACTTGCATCATAATCAAATAATCATTACCCGTTGACAAACCGCCGGCCATGCATACTTGCCAATGAGGTTCAAATACAGGAAAAGCAGCTAACCAGCCTGCAGTAGATTTTTGCTTAGATTTCACATCACCCCATCCAAATATTGGACGTGTACTATATTCCCAACGAGCGGTCTTCACAGTTTGAACATAGGTTGACCTATAAAAAAAAAGTCATAAATGCAAATAAAATTAAATGGGTATGACAAGAGACAGCTTCAAAAAATGTCGCAGTCTGGAATGCAAGAGAATAAATGCAAGCTGCAAAACGTGTTACATGTATAAATATTCTAAGAAAATATTCTCATTCATAAGATATTTCTAAAGAGCATGCCCTATTTTTCGCAAGGAGAAAAATATCAAAATAGTCCAACTATTTTCAGGGAGACAAAATAGTACCAGACTATGTAAAAAGCCAATCTAGTCCCCAGAATTTTTAAATAAGGACTAAAATATTCCTCAATCTCTTTAAATGAGGGCTAAAATAATCCCCTGAAGGACTATTTTGATTCCATTTTAAACAGTTTAGGAACTAAACTGGCCTTTTACATAATCTATAAGATCATTTTCGCCCATGCCAATAGTCAGTGGATCATTTTGATTTTTGTCGCATTTTTAAAGTATAGGAAACAAGAAACAAATAATTCAAATGATAATGATTATAAATAGTAAAGAATGTCATTGGCAACGACATGCACCTAAAGCTATCCGTCCATTCTGTTCGCCTAGATAAATCATTGGGATTAACAAATAGTTGAAGAAAGAATCAAAGTTAGGACTGGTATGGCTACATCATTATTTATGAATTATCATGATTAATTTACATTATCAGACTTACAAAGGATATGAAAAAAAAACAAGTTTTAAACATGCCTTCCATCATCACGAATAAAGCCCTGATGCCAAAAAGGGCTGACCTGAAAGCCTTCTAAAACGCGCTTACGAAATTCCTACAAAAATTAAATTAAGCTTGGTCATAAGTTGAATTAACAGTGAATACACAAACCAAATTAAGTCAAAATTTCATTCAAATTTAAATGTATAACTAAAGTATTTCCTTGATAGAAGCATGCATAATAAACTGAATTCATGAGCATGGCTGTCCTTCCCTGAATTAATCATTAAGAGAAATTCTCACATTATGTTTAGATTCTAAATAGTTTAAGTTTCATATTTTTCTCATGTCTTATTTATGTGTTACACACTTCATATTTATTATAACACTTCCTTCCGATAGATTATTATGTGTGATTAGCTCCCAACCACATAAATAGTTCCTTGGGCATTATTTATTATAGTTGTTATACGGAATGATATCATGGTTCCTCACATAAAACTCAAGCTCTCTCTCCATCATACCAACCCCCTCTCCCCACCTCCGACCCCTTTCTCACTTTTATCTTAACTAAAGAGAAAGAAAACAAAAGAGGCTAAAGGGTTGATTCTACAACAATCACACAAAATCCTATGCATTCTAATATTTTAACATTCTAACATAAAGCAAAATTAAACATTGTGCAATGCATCGAAACATTTTTCATTCGTGAGACTAGACATAAGTCTCGAGATGATTTGAGGCATAAGCCTCAAAATCAACAAAATAGATAAAATAGAAAGTATTGAACAAACTTCAAATTATAAAATAAAAAATATTATACAGCTTCAAAGTATAAAATAAAAAAAATCTTATATTTTATCTCATCCCCTTTTCACAAAAAAAATATCATATTAACATGGCAAGATAATAAGAAATAATAAAATTATGCAAAGTAAAAAATAACATGTTAAGATTCTAATATTAAAACATGAAGTAAGAAGGGTTATACAAACATATAAAAACATCAAAGTAAGTCATCATTATAATTCAGAATAAGTTGAACATAAATAGTCTCACTCCAACTCCTATTGACAGCTATAGTAAGAACATGACAAATAACAAAAGGTTAGATTCCAAATCCCAAATCACTCTCATCACTTGATTTGTTTTTAAAATCATTGATATAATAAATTGCTTTCGTCCCTCCCTCATCCTCAGTGATTTTAAATGTGCTCCTATTCCTCATTGTCTTCAATCTCAATCTTCTTCCTTTTTCCCTAATCATTAATAATCGATATCAATATTAGTTACATTTTAAAATAATGACTGGTGTTGAAGATTACAACTTCAATTATATAAATTTTTATGAATACTCTTTTTTTTAATTACTTTTGGGCTTAATTACTTTTGGGAAAAATTTTAAAGCAATAAATTTTCTCCAACTTTTGTGGTAATAAAATTGATTAACCAAGATATGATCATATGATCCTGGATCTTCTATGAGCGATAAACAAATCAATAAGATCAAAAATGGGTCCTCCAGTAAGGAGCTCCTCTTTCACTTGCCCACAGATATACATAATGATTGATTGATACCATTAGGGGAAATTATAGTCATTGAGTTTATGAGTTTATGATTGGTGGTGGGGAAGAAATTTATGGCTGTCCAACATTATTTGTTTTAGATTCAGTACCACCTTTTACTATAGGACAGGAAGTCTTCATCCCTTGTTTCTTCATAGATAGGTTGGTTAGCCACTACAAGGGAGGCAGGGCACCAGGAAGGTTCTGAGAATAGAGGACTGCAAGAAAGCGGGCAGCAGCAAGGTAGGAGGAAAACACAACCGGGGATGTTCTCCGCAGTAGGGCCTTGAACAACAATCTATATGAAGGCAGCTGCAACATTACGTAGGGCAGGAATCTGCAGGATTGTGCTGCTTGAATCAACGTAGGCTGCCAGTGCTGCTGGACACAATGAAGGCTGCTGGAATCAGCAGCAGTATGTTTCTGCTGCGTGTTGTCAAGGCAAGGAGAAGGGGATGCCGCGGGAATGCTGCTGGAGTGCACGCTGGAGCTGTCGCTGTGATAGGTCTGATAGAAGGATGGTTGAGGAGGTTGTTGTACGTGGACAGCAGATGAAGGCTGGTCGAGGAGGGCAAAACAGCTAGGATTCTCCCGTTCTGATACCATGAAGTAAGGTGGAGAAACTATATTCTCTTCTTTCCTTCAAAACCAAGTTACAATATTTCCCTTTATTATATGGGGCCCAGCTAGGACAGACAGAATACAGACTATTACAACTTACCAAATATAAAAAAAAAGCCAAGGAAAAGACATACAATATAATAAGAAAAGAATAAAAAGAATAAAGCTGAAATATGAAACTCCCTCCAAAAGGTTTCACATATTGAACTTGTATGTCCCAAATGGCCGGTGTCTGCCAAACCTAACAGGGACGAAATTCCACAGGAACTAGCCTAAG
>NEWO01000274.1:528851-544920 GCA_003013225.1 Phalaenopsis aphrodite | reverse complement strand
TTATTTGCCGACAAATTCCCCTATTTAATATGAAAAATTAAATAGGTTTATTTTAAGCTGGGTTCGGAAAAGCTTCCTATAAGGGCAAACCCCTATAGTTAATTACATCTTAAATGATTGAAATCACTTAAGAATACTCCCGATAAAAATCAAGAAAAATTATCTTCAAGGACTTAAAAAAGATAGGACTTTTCAACGAAATCAGACAAATAGGTGTGCAAAAGTGAATGATTCAAACTTGGAACATTTATTACAGAATTCGGAGGAAGAAGAACTAAGGGATGTCACAGATCCAGAGGAGATCCTCGGTGACTTCTCAGTCTACCCTATGGTTTGACTTCAGTTTTGAGGAAAAATATTCAAGTGCTTTATCATGCCAATTTTATTTAATTAGGGTTTACATTCATGTGAAACGATCACACAAATAGCCTGGAAGATGTGAGGATTTAGGTCGTAATGAACGACAACCTCAGAATCCTAAAACGAGTTAGGGTTCAGATCGTACATCGGAGCCATACAAATACCTAACAAAAAGATTGAGGAATTATATTGCGCTAGGAGAACAACCTCGAAATCCTATGGATTGTTATTTTAACTTCTAGGGAAGGAATGATTTGGCTGGGGAAGACATGTTCTGCTGTTGAAGATGATCGTGCTGCCCACCGCGCTAGTTCCAAAGTCTTTGTCGTGACGAGTTTAAGTTTTTTAGGGTATCCAGTTATGATGTCAAATCAAACGATCACATGGTAATAGTCCTCTAAACATTCTATGTGGAAAAAATGCATGTTTAAGGCTATACAATATAAAATGTGCAGTACAGAACAAGCAGTAGAAATCACAATAAAAGAAACAGTATACACGTCATGCATGACAGTAGCAGGTATAGTAGAAGGAACAGTATAACATGCTATATAGAACGGTAGCTGGTATAAACATGAATAGAATAACATGCTATGCAGAACAGTAGCAGGTATAAACATGAATAGTATAATATGTTGTACGAGAAGAACAGTAGCAGGTAGGAACAGGAATAGAATAACATGTTGTACAGGGCAGTAGCAGGTATAAACAGGAATAGTATAATATTCTGTAAATGTAAAACGAACTTGTACGTCCGTGGAATCCACTATTTCTTAAATATAACAAGCTGAAATGTATTGCAAAAAACGAAGTCTGGAAGAAACGTCATCCAAGAAATCCGAAGAAGAGTTATAACAACGACTCATGACCGAAAACTCGAGAAAATCAACGAAAAAATACTCAAGTAAAAATCTTCAAAAATCTCGGAGAAATCTTAAAGAAAAGCAAAGAAGCACGAGTGCTCTGTTCAAAGCTTCGATAAAATAAAATAAAAAATTCAAGTAAGGGGGACCGCAAGCACTCGTGTAGGGCTAGGCTCAGATATATGTATATGTACTCGAGGGTCCACGAAGGCTACTCGGTCACCAGAATATATAGAACCCGCCACTCGTCTAGAAGTGTGTCTTGAACCTCACCTAGAGGGCTACTTCCCAGCCTAAACAGGTATTCGTCGGGTGGACAATCAATTTTAAAATGTATTTTTAAAATTTATGCTTTTGACATGCACATGGGTCTTAAAAAAAAGAGATTATCAATTTTTATTTTCTTATAGCAAAAAATATATTTTACATTTTTTTAAAATAAGTTTTAACAATTTTTATTGTCCACAAGTCGATTACGCTGTCGGGCGTGGGACTGACAACTATCTGAGGAGGTTCGAGCCAACTCCCGTTAGACTTATGTCGGTAAAGGATACTGTCATCCTATTGTTCATCAAATACCTGGATCTTGATGTTATAGGATAGAACATCTTTCCGCTCTATCTTCGGTGTGCCTTTATCATCACCACCCTACGCCCCAAAACAAACTACTTGCGACATTGTTTGGTGGTTTCACGTATAACAAAAGGTTATACATGGACACTTATGCGTCGGACATAAGCGTCAAAAACCGAACCAAGAAGCAAGGAAAGAAAAGAACAAAAATGGGGTGAGAGAGAGGAGACACTGATCCATCTAAAACACTGAAAAGGAGAATAGATCAGTTCTCAAAACTCCTATCGAAAAGACTTGGAAAAGTAGGGCTCAAGGTCTTTCCTAACAAACATAAAGGGTCACTTTGCGCTGATTTTTCAAACCCCAAAGACGTAGGATTAATCAAGTCAACCAAATGCTTTTCCAAAATGAGACTTAAAAATCTCTCAAACTTCACAAAAGGAAAATAACTCGGAGAATACCACCAATAGTACTCCCAAACTCATGCAAGAAATCAGAATCTTCCAATTTTCAAATTAATTAATAGCCTCATATATCAAATAAGCATAAAATCTTCCCATATAACCACATAAATGCTCACGGCCGGGGTGGGTCAATACAAAGAGATGAACAACAAGTAAGGCTCTCGGCCAAGGCAACAAAAAGGAAAGGGGGAGCTATTAAAACTCACGGCCAAGGGTAGCAAGGGGCAACTGCTAAGGCCCACGACCAAAGGCAACCCAAGGAACAAGTAAGGCTCACGGTTGAAGGCAGCAAGGGACAGCTGTTAAGGCCCACGATTAAAGGCAACCCAAGGAACAAGTAAGGCTCACGGCTAAAGCAACCAAAAGGAACCACCGATGGCTGCTATGCTCCCTTGACATACATAAGAGGATAACTAAAGTGATTATAATTTTTGGGATGACAAACTGAATTCAACAATCAAATTCAAGCCATTCAGACTCAACAAAAAGAGCCATATCGTCCCAGGCAACCCCTCAATAGGCTCATGGGTAGGAATAAGAGAAGTACAAGACAACCCCCCAACAAGCCAAGCCCAAGGGTTTAAAATGAGTCAAACTGAGCCCCTCGACTAAGGCCGAAAACTGCAACCAGCAAATGACTGAAACTGAGTCTCGCACCAGCCAAAACCGAGCCAACTAGGGGCCAAAGCCAACCCAAACTCTCGGGTAGGGCCAAGAACAAGTAAAACCACGCCTTGCACCAACTTTAAATCATTTGGGGGTAAACCCTCACATATATTGAACTTGGAGTAGCCAGCAACATACAGATCCCATGCCAAAATAAGCTTTACAAGTATGCAAAAAGAAAAGAAGTCAAAGACTGGATCAGGCAAAACCAAACCCCCAATAGAGGCTAAAACCGAGTAATTCAAAGCCAAAACAGAGTCCAAGCACAGACTAAAACCCAAGCTTTAATAGAAATTAAAATTCCAGCCATCTTAAGGTAAAACCGAGCCAAGTAAGTTTTTTTTTATCAAATTCCAGATTAGTTAAAGACCACACCAAGCCAAGCAAGGCTAAAACCCGAACCCAACAAAGGTCGAAAACCAAGCTGCAACTGAGACCTACAACACTAAGCCACAACAAAAGTTAGAGCAATATTCTTATGCTTTTAAGACATCTCAAAATAAAACTACCACATGCTTTGAATGAAAGCGTATGAAAGCTTCGCAGTACACATACTAACATGCTCGTGAGAAGGGCCAATTATTTCAAAACCACCCNGCATAAATCCAGATAGTCTGCAACTAACATAAAAAGCCTTCATGTCCACAAAACTACATATCAGATGTCCAATTATGAATGCATGTTGTTATATATTACAAAACAAATTAATCGGTGAGCAGATGACAAAGGTATCCAGCAACAACCTTTTAATTTACAAAATTTGGGTGATATTATAGAGTTCAACAAAGTCCTATTCAAACATATAGTTTGCTCCATGCAGTTTTCTGTAGGTCCTTTTAGTAAGGTTTTACTAATGAACTATAGTATACTCCAGTTTGTTCTAGTAATTTCAGTTTATAGACAATTGCTCCTTCTCTTTATATGGCCTTATAGGACTCAGAGTACCTTCTCGATTTCGAATAGGTTTGTTGTCATGACAAAATCTATAGATATGGTTTTAGCTAGACCAGAACCAATTCACCTACTTGAAACTCCTAACAACATTGATGCTTCTCATGCATCGTTGAGCTCTTAACAATTGATCGTAAATGAATTGTAAAGTCACTCTCATTCATGAAACAAAGTATCAACCATCTCAACAAATAACTGAGTGTCCAATGTATGGATGTGTCGTTACTGATCTAAGTTCATATAAGGAGTGGAACGGTAAGCTGTTGATGGCCATGCGGTAGGTGTTCTATGAGAATTCAGCCCAAGGAAGGCATTGAGTTCATGATGCGAGGTTGTCCATCACAGAACAACAAAATCATTGTTCCAATCCTCCATTGGTTAATTCCACGTAGTTGTCACTTGCCAAGTGATCAGTAGTACTATATTATAGTTTTGTGCCCAATGCCTTTAATAATTCCTTCTAGAAGGAACTCGAGAACACTATTTTAATTAGATGTTGCTGTTTTTGGCATCTTATGCAATTTGCCAACTTCTGCAATGAAAAGAACAATGAACTTGTTTGTTGTAAAGTAGGGCGGTAATGTTAAGGAAGTGGTTGTAGCAAACTAGCGGGAACCAACGGTTGATTTTTTGTCATCTTTCATGTGGGGCAATTTCTAATAAGTTCTTCTACACCCTTTCTTTACCTTGGCCCAGTAGAATTGTTTTGTAATTCTATGAAATGTTCTATTGAAGTTGGACTTTGCCAATAACACTTGAATAGTATTCCTTTAATGCCCCCACTTGCAAAGAGTGAATTTTCTATAAGCACAAAGCATCCCTTTTTGAAGGTCCATTCTTGATGTAGTGTGGCTAATTTGACTGGGCTTTTTGAATCAAGTTAACGGCTTTGGAGTCTTATAAACCGTTATATCTTTATAAGATACAGGGTATCAATGCTCTAATGACAAAGCCCATTTTTTGCATGTTTTGAATTGCCAGTTGTCATCGTGTCAAAAGAAAAAAGGCATCATATGCCTAGTTGGCTTATCATAGATTATTTTCAAAGAGGTAGTCATAACGCAACAATTTAAAAATAAAAGAACAAAAATATTGCTACTCTAGAGTTTGAATGACTTGAAGATTAAATATCTACAACTTTGGAGTTTAAAATGCTTGAGCTCTGTGTTCTAGAAAGCTTTTGTAATTGGTTCGTATAAACACTTGGCCCCAAGCAAGTATTGTCAACACCAAGTTACCACTTCTATGATGGTGAACATTTCTAAGTTAATACTTGTTACATTTTAACACCAAGTTTTTAACTGAGGAAGGTCAACGGTTTATTGACTTGAATAGTACTAATCCAAATCAAACACCCAAGGCATCAATGTCAACAATGAATGGCTTTTTTTTTAAAATTGTGAAATGACAAAAAGAGAGAATTAACCAATACTTTATCCAAGCTTCCAAGGCGTCTTTAATATGTCCATTCCAGTAGTTTAGAGAAGCTACTGTGTTTGCAAAGTTTCCTTGAACATACAATAATATCCTATTAGGTCAAGGAATTCGTGCAACTTTTTTTTTTTTTTTTCGGTCTGCTTCGATCATACTTGATTTGGATCGATGTCATTCATGCACACAACATTTCCCAAGCACTCGACTCAACTTAAGGTGAAATTTGTTGCAAAGGGAACAGTAGAGTACTAATTTTAAATGTTATACATGTACCGTCAAAATATGGTTGCATGACAAAATAATATCAAAGAGAATAATAACAAATTTTTTTTAAGTGTTAACATTATATTCATGATATTCTATAATAATGTGGAGATGTTTGTTAGCCAAATGACATTATGCCAAATTCATAGCACCCTTAGTGATAAGATATTACATATAAATTACGGTTGTATGCATCATGAGTAATTGATATTAGCCCGCTGTCAAGACTAACATAGAGAATATGGTTGCATCAAAAGTTCATCCAACATTCTATCAATAGTAGGTAATGGGTAGCAGTTTGGGAAGAATTCTTCGAACATAGAGAATATGGTTGCGTCACAATTATAGTACCAAAGTGGGGGTCTCCTGTCCCTTGCCTTTTGTGGCTGTTCTGCCTCATCGATTCTTGTCATGGATTTCTCATCTTTATCATTGGCGTTTTCCATTGGCCTATCACCATCTCATAAACTTTCACAGTAGACGATGTGGCATCCTATTAAGCATGTTTATGTTTGTTTAGAAACACTAAGGTCATAATGACTTTAAGAAAGACCTTCCTTGATTCCATGTAAACATCAACACTTTTGGAAGCCCCATAAAATGCATCATGGTTTTGAGTCTTTTAAATAGGTTATTTCTATCATATATGCTTCAAACCATATAATGATAACTTTTGTCTACACCTTAAAATGCAACACTTGCTCCAAAACATAGCATGTGACAATTGTAGAATGTTAGACTAGCGCTTAAGGGTAATTTAGTAATTTTATAATTATAATTGTTAGGTATAAATAGGGCTTAATAAGATTAGGGTTAGATTATAATGAGATTGTTTTCTTGAGTCTTAGAGTCAGTGTTTGGAAGAAATCGTCCACCTCTAGAATTGTAGGCGCTAGGTCTAGGGATTACGGTGAATCGATCTACCTCTCAAATGGTAGATTACTCATTGCATCTTGTTGGCATGAAGATTAATCAAATTAACACTAATTTCAGTTTTTTCATATATTTCTTACAATTTGTTAGTTGATTTCAACTCAGCACTCTGTCTAATTTCTCCTCTAAAATATCTACTTTTTTGTTGTCATTACTCCAATGAAAATTTTTTATCACGAAGGCGGCACTTTGTAAACTCGTTAGCTTCCTAGCTAGCTTGAATTGTGATATCGCGTGGTACATTCACTGTATGCTGCAATCCCATTGTTTGCTTCTCCGCAAGGTCAAATTGAGCGGTTGCATCGCTCTGTAGGTCATGATTCAGTCATCTGTCCACTGTGATCTCGTTGTTTCTACACCCTACAATCCCGAATCAAGCAACTATTTCGCTTTGTACATGGCAATTCCGTCATCTGCTTCACAACCATATCAGCTCCCAGCTGGCTTAAAAAGCAACAGGAAGGCCTCAATCCCGTCAACTTCCCAAATTGCCACCAAGCCACAACCACCCCAAGCCACATCCACAACCCCAGACCACTGTCACCACAAGCCACACCTATAACCCCACATCCACCCATAACCCCAAACCACAGCCACCCCAAGCCACATCCACAACCCCACGCCACAGCCACCCCAAGCCAAATCCACAACCTCAAGCCACAGCCACCCCAAGCCATATCCACCTCAAGCCACATCTACAACCCTAAGTCAAAGCCACCCCAAGCCATATCCACAACCCCAAGCCATAGCCACCCCAAGCCACATCCACATCCACTTTGCTAGCACAATTTCCAACGTTTACAACTATATTTATTTCAGGAAGCCACTTTTTAAATACTTTTGACCAATTAGATAAAGTTGAAAGCGGAACAACAACAATAAAAACTTTTGCCCAAGCCTCAACCACCCAATTGATATGTATTCACATCAATGCCCAAGTCACAGCCACCAAGAACTCCAAAGAACAATAACAATGCACAAGCCGCACCTACAATAAATTTTGTTTTCCTTTTTTTGTTAGATCCTCATGCAGACCACCCAAATGATGTGTATTTACATCAATGACCATGTCACAACCAATATAGACCCTCACTCAAAAATATCAAACATCAGATTACTGTTATCTCTAAGCCATAAAGGTCAAAAAAAAAAAATTCATACAAATTACCAAACCCAAAATCGAGCCACCAAGAACATCTAGCAGTCACATCCATACCATCGCACAACATTTACAAATCTAAACATAAATCCAACGAACAAGCATTCACATATGTTGAAGAAAAAGTGCTCGAACCACCAACTCCTTTATTACAACCAAAAGAAGAAACACTCACAACACACCGTCACTACAACCAACACAAGAACCACCGAATCCATATGCCCCAACAAAGACAGCTACAAAAAAACAGCACGTGAATCGTGAGATTGGAGAGAGGAGAGGAAACCTGGCAATTTGAGACAGAATCTGGAAAGTAGGAGTGACAGGGAGGAATGGTTTCATCGAACAGTAGAGGAGCGCGAAGGATTCGGCTTCAAACAGGGGAAAAGTGGATTAGGGCAGGAGTGACGAAGGGGTAACCTAGGCAATAAGCCATCGCTCGAACACAGGTCGCAGGGTTCAATCCGCGGCCCGTGTTTAGCCAAAACGGCGTCCCGCCGCGCTCGGGATGCCGTCCCAAACGGCCGCGATTCGCAGCCAGCCCCCACATCGCGCTCTTACCGCCGAACCAAACGGGCCCGTAATCTTCATATGTTAATGTGCATGTATTCTTCAAAATATATCATTATATAATTATCAAATGGTATATGTTTTGAAGTACGAATCTTTGGATTAATTTTATGAAGGAAACAAATTAGAAATTTATGAATCAAAATGAATTGCTTTCCAGAGATCAATTGTGATTATTTCTTGCAAACATATCAATATGACTGATAGGTTTTGCACAAATATATAAAAACCTCTAGTTATGTTGCTAGCTAAGTAGACATTATCAAGTGAAGGTAACTTGCTTTACATGTTCCATGATATTCAATAATCCTCATGCCACATAAAATATAGATTTAATTTGATGCTTAAGGTAAAGAATTTACGTGTGTGGGTATTTTAACAAAACCTACAAGCAATTTATCACAATGGCGTAGTCATATCTAATATGGTTTAGTGTTCAAGTTGACGTACGAAAATGGATAAAAAGTGTTAAGTGAGAAAAATGGTCAATCAAAAACATTTGTGATCATTTGTGAACATATTGTTGAAGGGGGTTAGTTTTATCCCATATAAAAAACACCAAAAGTAGACTTCTACATTCATGGTATTTTGATCAGTGAGTTGAAATGGCAGAAGTTAATAAGTATGTCCATAGGAGGGCACATATTATTATGAATTTAACACTAACCAATCCCTTTGATGATGTGTTCCATACAATGTTAAGATTAGGTTGAACTCAACTCTTTTCCATAGGGTTCACACCAACACTTGAACCCTTTGAGGATTCACTTCAGTGAAAATTGTGGTGAGCCGGTAGCTTTGAGATTTGGATAAGATCTTAAAATTCTCATCAGAATCAAGGTAAAGACTCAAACAAATTGTTATAAAACAGCTACCCTGCAATTAAACCTGCTAGACTCCTATTGTATCTATATTTCAAAATATCAAATAAAGAATTAATTTACTCCAACATTGATCGTTAGTACAACGATATCATTGGTAAGCAAAGGTTGATGATATTTCTATCCACCAAACACGATAATTATATTGAGCCCAAAATTTTACTTCAATATTTCAATTTTCTGTTGGTTATTATTAAATTTTATCAGTCTTTTTGGGGTGACCATTGATTTTATAATTAAAAGAAAAGAAAAAAATTAAATTTGTCTATTAATTCCATAAGCCCAACTTAACTATACTTACGATATTCTACCCTTCTACTTTTAGCATGTGCAAAAACAGCACAGTGAGATTATGTTTTTTTTTTTTTTAACCCATAATAAAATAAAAACTTTGGACAGATGAGCAAAAGATGAACATGATATACCTTCTCTTCTTTCATTTAATGATTATAATTTCTTCCACAAATTGAATCCTAAAAATGTGGGTTTACATAAATTTCCACCGGGTAATCCTATAATGAAAACAAGAAGTAAGTATCTGAGGCAAATCTTGAAGTAATAGCAGTCACAAATCTCACATGAAAGAGACAATCTTTGGCAAGAGCAGAGATCCAATCTCAAGTTTTCAAGCGTTCATTGCTTTTTAATTAATAAAATATTACCTCCCAACAATTCATGTTATGCAAAATTTCAAATTTCTGACAGTCCCAAATTATTTTCATTTTGTTCTTGTTTTTTATTAGCATTATGTATTTAGCAGTCAAAATATTCCAACAGAATCCACAACATGACGACCCCACCAATCAAACATGTCAGAAGTGTTAAAGCAGGGGCCGCTCACATGAGAGGAACTCTTGCTAAAGTCTAAAAGTAAGTTTTAACTTCTAAGTCAAGCTAGCGGACAGAGTGAAGGTTTCGTTATTATGGTTACTTCATCTCTATCCCTTCATAATGCCTCATAGACATTAGCTATCAGACGGCACATAAACATATAAAGCAGAAAAAAATGACATGCAAGGCCAAACAAAGCATTAAAAGACTTACTTCCCCAAAAGTTCTTCGACTTCTCGCTGAATTGGCAAATATACTTGTCATCCGCACCAAGAATCTGAGCTCCAACGCCAGTAAAACGATGCCCATACATTGTCCTATCCAGCACCCCCATCCCATCAGAAAATGCGGGATTCTCCATTGAATACATAAAGCAGAAGTTCTGCCTACAATGGGGGATCGACACCTTGAAGTACCAGCCCTCAAAGAACGCCCTAGCCGTCCCATCAAAATGATATCTACAAAAAGTAAGCAATGCCACAGCTAAAGCTTATATTCAAACTCTTGGCGCTTAGCGTCAATCATTCGACGAAAAATTTCAAGAAGAAGAGAAAGAAAACCCGCTATGAGGAGTCCGGAGTTCCCTGTCGCCGGGTGTTGGAATGTAAATCGGCGACGGGGAGACCGCCCCCGTCTTTTCAGCTTCAGAGGCCGAAGTTGCCGCTTTGTTTTCAGGTAGCCGCCGCCGGAATCCTACATTGGTAGTCGGGAGCCTCCGGACGATGGAAAAACGCGGGGGCAGAGGAGAGGCGGTGGGAAGGGGTTGCAGGAGAAGCGCAGATGCTCCCAAAAGATCCATCGAGATTCATCAGGAAAAAAGTTGTGAAGAGTTGGGGTTAAAATTAAGCTCGGTGCGAGGATGGGAGCAGCTCGTCGTGGCCAACTATCCTCTCCCCATCACGAGAAAAGTTAATTGCGAGGGTTAATGCACCGTTGGAACCGCCAAGCTGGTTATCGTCTAATTATTGGGTGCATAGACATGCGTGCGCTGTCAGCTCTCAGATCACAGCGGATCACTGTCATACAGTCGCGATGTGCAGCTGTGATCGGAGAGCGCACGCTCGTTTCTGATTATCGGAGTGAATCAATGTGCTATTTCACTCCAATAATCTTTGCATTTTCATTTTAATTTTTTTTAGATATAACATGGATCATGAGATATTATTAGAGTCCGTAAGTAGAGAGAGCATCAAAGAATCATCCTCATCTCAGGTTTCAACCATAAAAAATGAAGTCCATTTACACTTAATGCTCCATTTGGGCTAGAATTATTGTAAAATGAGACAAATAGCCCATAACCTCTTTAGTCCAACTTCTGATCAGCCATTTTTAGGTTGGTCGGCTCTCAATTGATTGACCTTTGGTTGGTCATCTTCTTTTCAATCGGTCGACTTCTGAGATGGATGGCCTCTAGTTGGTCGGCCCTTAATCGATCAACATCTAATCGGCTGCCCGCTCGATTGACCTCTGATTAGTTGGACCTTAATTAGTTGGCCTCTAATAGGTTGCCCACTTGATCGACTTATGATCGGGTGACCACTATCATTCAATTATTCTTGCTTTTGGTACCCATGCATAACTTGAAGTTCACCTTTTTGCATGTGTCTTATTCTGAACTATCATATACATGAAAAATTCACTCAATAGCATTTTTATTGTACATATTTTTGTTCTATGATTGTCTCTTATATTAATATGTTATGTTGCGATAAAAATGAGCTAATTAAAAGCAATAAATTATTTTTATTATTAAATGTCATCAATGATTGATATTCCCTTTATTCTTGAGTTGTTGATTATTATAAATAGGATGTGAAGTTGTCTCTCTAAATTTGATTTCTTCTGCTTCACAAGAGCTCACAATGGAAAAACTTACAAAGTCCCAACTTAACATTCCAAACAAGCTCCTAATACAAGAGATCTTTGAGAAGTAGAAAGGTAGGATGAGGGTGATCAAAGAAATAAACTAATGATGAAAAAAAGGATGGTCTCATCTTTGAGTCAAGCGAACTCTTATGTGATAGCCCCAAAATATGCTCAACCAGTCATTGCATCTCATCACCCAATGTTCAACTTGACACTACAACACATGGCCTGACTGAAGGTTGAATCTCTCGGGATAATATTTATGCTTCCTCATTGCCACAAGGAGTCCACCCAGAGGAGCAGACGGTTTCATAAATGATAAGGTTTAGAAACTTAAGTTCCTTGACACGTTAATGACTTTTGCCTTTGCATAGGCTTTTAATACTTATTATCTTTCATGTTGCAGATGCTTCGACTCAGCTAAACTCATTGTGTCGAGAGTGGACATTGATCAGGTGGTGGAAAGAGATGGTTGGTTTGCCATTAAGGATGGGGGATTCAACCATCTCAAAGATGTCCAACCATTGTAAGGAGACATGTAAGATATGTAAGGATATATATATATATATATATATATATATATATATATATATATATATATATATATATATATATATATATATTTTATTTAGGGTCCTCACTCATTGGTAGCGGCCTTGACACATACATAGTCAGGACTAACGCAGGAGTTCCTGTGTGTTTAGCCCTGACTCATTGGTAGCAGCCTTGGCGTAAGAATTTTGGGTCGAGGGTTAGAATCCTAACTCTTTTGAGAGGATTTAAATAGCACACGGATTGTAAGGTGGGTCCACCCCTCGGTAAGTCCAACCTATAAGGGTAAATCGGTGGTATCCGACCGTCAATCAATCTTTTGAAAAACACACACATAGATAATATATGTATATATATGTATATATGTATATATATGTATATATCTGTATATATGTATATATATATGTATATATATGTATATATATGTATATATATGTATATATATGTATATATAGATATATATATCTGTATATATGTATGTATATGTATGTATATATCTGTATATATGTATGTATATATGTGTAAGTATATGTATGTATATATGTGTACGTATATGTATGTATATATCTGTAGATGTATATACATACATATATATGTACATATATGTATCTATATATACATACATACATATGTACATATATGTATATGTATATAAAAACATCTATATGTATCTACATACATATATGTATACACATATATGTATCTACATACATATATCTATACACATATACACATACATAAATTTATATACATATATATACATACATATAGGTAAATACATACATATATGTATCTACATACATATACATACATATATGTATCGACATACATATACATAAATATATATACATACATAGATATACATANTGCATAACTTGAAGTTCACCTTTTTACATGTGTCTTATTCTGAACCATCATATACATGAAAAATTCACTCAATAGCATTTTTATTGTACTAAAACAAAATTCACCTGGTAAGCTTCACATGCCTTGTCAAACTATTTCAGTTGTGAGCATCAGCCCCGAAGGAGGGCGAGAGAAAGGCACAAGAATGTGAGATGGAGTTTGGAGTTGAGCCACTTTTGGGGGTCATCACTTTATGAGGACCTGGTTGAAGAACACTGGGTGTTCAGGTTGAAGAACACCAGACATAGCGGAGGATGGAAAAAAATCACCCTAGGTGTATCACATCCCTTGTTTGGACGCATGCAATATTTTTTCGAGTCAGAGGGGGATGAATATGAGCAAAATGGTGAGAGTGAATAGAGTGATGAGGGTTGTCAAATGTATGACCAACAGCTTTCTATTTTTTATTATGTTTTTGGTGCTCTTAATGAACCATAGATTTTTATAATACAAAATTTTCACACAAAAAAATGTGTTTTGGTCATACATTTTCTTGAAAGAGTGGAATCTTGCCACCAATGCTTGAACTTTGTTTTGACCGCAAGTGGCAAAGGGGCTTTACACTGGAATTACAATGCAAATAGTTAGTGTTGATAAATGAGGGATGGTTGGACAACGAATGATAATTTGAATAATCTATGGTGATTGAGAGACATTTGAATAATCATGATTGTGTTTATCTTGAATTAAGTTATTGATAGTTCTTGTCGGTTTATCTTCTACCAATAGAGTGTGGATATTTTTCAAGAGTTGAGTTTCCTAAGTGTGCAAGTGGGCACTCCTCTGTAAAGATAGATGGTTCAATTGACGTACCTCAGAGTAAGAGTGGTAGGTTTTTGGGATTTAATACTTGGGGGGTGAAATGTCACGAAACCTTTGGGGCTTCGAAGGGTCACTTTAAATGTGCCAATCATACCCACTCTTCTGATTACCTTTAAATTCAGAAGACCACCTTCCAACCACATTATCATTAAAATAGGCGGCATAATTGCTTGCATATGGTTTCAACGATCACTAAATGAAAAGATCGAAGATGACAATGAGGGTGAGTTTGATGGCCCGGACCTACCATCACTCAACCTTTGAACTTCTTGTTTGTTGAACTCTAAAAGAGTGAATTTCTCGTGCGTTGGCTCTGAAGTCCAATCTTTTCTTGAGTTTGAGCGGGCAAGAAGTTTGTTCAATTTTCCATTTCCGCTAACTCTTGAGAGAGAATTTGTTGCTCCCTCTTGTTGTATCAAAACTTGAGACAATGTGTCAGTCTGAGTTGACTTTACCTACATACTTAGCCTTTAGGATGGAGTGTTCTTTATCAACATCAATAGGCGACCACGGCATGCATATTTGTGTGGCACCAGGTGTGATTTATTAAGCTGCTCAGGGCATTAGGTGTGGCACCCCTTCCTAATTAGAAGAGCGAGTAAGTGAATGAATGAGTGGATGAGTGACTACTTTAATCGAACACGGGTCATCATGTAGACATGATTAAATGGCCTTTTGTACTTAAACAAAATAAATTTTATGTACTTTTCATTTGACATGTTAATTTTGAATTAACATGTTAAACTACCAACTCCCTTCGACCAAGTTTCCCAAGTATTGTGATCAGTCATTTGACGATGATTGGGACAATCAATTCATATCGAGCAAGTTTTATAAGTTTTTTCAATCGCATGTGATTTTAATGATGTATCTCATTTTTTTTTATGAAGGTTTAGGTTTAGGGTAATTGTTATATGCATACCACCCAATTCTTAGTTATTTATATATCTAAAACCTAAATTTTCTATTTATACTACCCAAACCTTTTATATCATATCAAAAATATTATCATTTTAACTTGTGAAAAGTCAAATACACCTTTCATACATGTGCACGGTGGAATGTAAGCAAAAATTCAAAGTTAGGTCTTATACATGTAAATATATAAGTATTGAGATGTATCTATGTAAATTTTGCAAACAATTTTGTATTGTACAAGAGGTATGGTTTTTACATAATTTAGTTTTATATCATTTATTTTAAGCTCAAATAATTGAATTGCACAAGGTCATTGTGATTTTTAAGTTGGAACAGATTTAATTGCTCAATTTGAGATAGCTCATTTATGTTCTAGATGATATCAAGTTGACCTCAACTCGAATTGAAATTAGACTGTTTACGACCTACTTTAGGGTTAAATATGCAAGTGTTGCAATTAGATATGTTAATGATTGTGAATTGTGGGATACATATGTAAGTCACTTAGTTGCTAGGTTTATATGAAAATAGCAAGTTAAGTTCATATGTTCCATATAAAATCTTATAAGAATTGAGTGGTATATGAAAATAGCAAGTTAAGTTCATATGTTCCATATAAAATCTTATAAGAATTGGTGGTATGTAAGCTAATGCTCTCCGTACATGATACACACCAATTAAATTTTTGCATCAATATATATCCAATATTGCATATATATGACATTAGTGCTTCATTTTCAATTAAAATATGAATCAATTTAGTACTTCTAGGCAATAAGTACATAATATGTTAACCATGCCTAATGCATTCCTTTAGCAAATACATAGGTTAGCTATGCATATTCACACTATATAATCATGGATGTAAAGTAAACTACATCCGAGTAGAAAGGGACTAACATAGGAGTTCCTGAATGGTGTTGAGTCACTTCTACACACACACAAACACACACATAGATATATGTATATGGGTATCTATGTGTGTGTGTGGTGTCTACACACACACACAGACACACACACACACACACACATAGATATATGTATATGGGTATATGT
>NEWO01000274.1:491580-516724 GCA_003013225.1 Phalaenopsis aphrodite | reverse complement strand
TTGAACTGATTCACTTTATCCATTCACTATAATTTCTTGACAAGGAGAATGATGCTTTCTTATATATTGAGTATCACATTAAAAACCTCATTAGTATAATTAGTTATTTAAGAGTTATTAAAATTACATATTTATTTCAATTGCCTATTAGTGACAGATAAACAAATTGAATTTCATTGTTGCGATTGAGTATTGATTTTCTAAAATCTTAGTTCGTAGTTATAATATTACTCCCTGTGAGATCGATATCTAGGACTCCATTAGAGCCCTATATTACTTGAGCGATACGTATACTTGCGTTGATAAGTGTGACTTTACAATTAATAAATATTTTATACATCCATCTTTATCGAATATATAACTATTATTAAGTTTTGGTGCAGTTGCTGAGAAATTAAATTTTTTAGCAGCAGTATTAAATACTTATATTTTTAAACATATATAAAGTCACTGTCACATATGCAGGGGCAGAGGTGTGGGTCGGGGGTGCTAATCATGGTAAGGGTGAGGGTGGGTGTGGGAGTGGGACTAACAGTGGGTGTCAATGTTGGGTGACTTCTCCTAACATTCTCCTTTGTCATAAGGAGTTTTTAGTGGATCCAATTGATAAGGAGTCCTAAAGCTCGTAAATCTTGAGCATCAAATCCTTAATCAGTCAAATCAAATTTTTAATCCTAACATTGTATTCCAAATCCAAAATTCAAAATCAAAGTATAGACATTCTTACTTTAAGACTTAGCCAATCGCCTTAGTCAACACCAATATATGTCGTGCTTTAAACAATTTGTTATATATACTGGGGGTCCATTAATTGACCTTACTTCTTAGTTAATGTGTGTTTTGGGGGGGTAGTGGGGGTGGGGGATTGTGGCTAAGGCAAGTGCGTAAGCAAAGGCAGAGGTGGGGGTCAGGGGTGTTAATCGTGGTAGGGTGAGGGTGGGTGTGGGAGTGGGACTAACATTGGGTGTCAAAGTTGGGTGTCATCTCCTAACATTCTCCTTTGTCAGATAGCACAGTGCCCCCCCACCTCTCTCCTAACATGCCATTTAAGTCTCTTGATGGACGGCTTCAATAATATTCTAGCTATTAATGGTTGTTATTGGTTTACTTGAAATGACAATCACCCAATCAACTTTATCTCTTGATCTATGTGGATATCAAAGATAATAAACCTAACTAGCTTATAGAAAGGATCAAATTTAGCATGTCTTCTATTCAATCTTACTTCTGCGATATTATATAGTTGTTTTACCCTTGTACTATTATTAGAAATATGATCAAACCAAGTACAGTTGCATAAGAATACACTTCCTCTAATAGAGCCTAGATAAGATAGTTCAATAACTTCTTACAGAATCCCATGATAGGCTATCTTGTTGTCCAACTTATATTTTATTTAACATAAACATCATAATTAAAAGATTTTTTTTCCTCAAATCAGAATCTCTCATGAAACCTGTATCCATTTACATCATAAATTTGTCAAATTTTCACGATGCACATAGGTCCTCAATCAAGGTCTATCAACCCCTGATCTATCACCCTATTTCTCTAATCATGAATCTATTAATGTATACATAAGAATTAATGTATTAATGAAAAGCCTCCTGTCACATGAGGAGTGAATATGTCAAATTTAACTCACATGTGTTGTAAACCATTAGAGAAAGTTATTCTTGATCTCCCTGCTCGTGTCATCATCTTCAACTAGATTTAATGAATCCCAAATAAACTATTCATGCACAAAAATATCAATGAAATAATTAATCATGAGACTTTTCAGATAAATGATTTAAAAATTGTAATGGAAAATATCTTACTTAATAAAGAATTGTACTTCAGCACAATTAAGGAAAACATAAAGTGTCACACATCGAAGTTTCTGATTATCATGATATGCACCTCCTTAATGCTTCACCTCACTGCTGGAAACTAAAAAAGATCGATGGTTGCACCAAACCTAATGACTCTTTTGTGGACACTTGTTCCTCGAATTAGTATGAGCAGAATGACATTGTCTCTTGCAGTATATATGCTTCACATATTGAATGTTCTAGTCAGGCCTTATTCTTCATAGTTTACTTTAGTTTATTCAAAAATCTAAAAATAAATGTTGCTCAGTACAAATTTAAAATATTCTTTATAAATGAGTAACTAACTATCTAGTCCCAATGTAATTATCTCTTAAAGGGATACATCCAACAATATTGTACCAGATCTCCAGTTAATGTCTGGTGGAGTAAATGTATGAGAAGATGCTTCATCTAGTTGAAGAAACTAGGCATAAATTTTCTCTCAAGCTTGCAAAGTATTACAAGAATGTTTGCTTTCAAATGACGTATGCCGTCAAGCTTCATAGTTACTTGAAGAACACGCTGATTTCAATCAATGGATTAAAGACTTTGCTCGACAAATAGCCAAATACAATTGACATCAAATTTTGTGAAAATAATATGATAGTTGTGACTTTTCATTCCAAAAATTTATCCAGTACCCACATTAACACAACGACACAAATTCGAAGCATACCCACTTGAGAATTTTAATGATTTGAACCACTTACAAATTGTTCTTCACTGGGGCAAAGTGAGGGAATATTTTACTTTGGGCTTAATGAGCTTACCGATAGCAGTTTCTTGGATCTCTAACTTTCAACTTTTGCATATCTCCTTGAAATCAAGTCTGGCATTCACAGTATCATTCATTTTATTGTTAATATCCATCATAGTGTTGAAAATATTGTCAAAGAATATTTTTACTATGTGCATGTTATCCAAATTATGTCTTATCATGTTATCCTTCCAATAACTTCTCTGTCCAATTATGAGTGACACCAAATTCGGGTGGATGATGTGAAGAAATGTCAGGGCATGCAATAATCTTTGGAATGTCACAAAAAAAAATTGCAATATATCTTCCTCAGATATTCTTCGAGGTGATGATTATTTATTAATTTTATTTTTTCTGAAGGCATTTATGTTCCTTCTAACATGTTGTCTAGAAACATACAGTTATGGTCAAACCGTGAATACTTCCTTTCATGTTGAAGCATAAATGTCTTAGATGAATTCATGCAAAATGGACAGGCTAACTTTCTCGTAGTGCTCCACCCATATAACATTTCATATGTAGGAAAATCACTTATTGTCCACATTAATGCTTCTTTCATCAGGAAATTTTGTTTCCTGAAGAGGTCACACGTTATGACACCTATTTCCCAAAAGAATTTGTAGCTCAGCTCATCTATCAATAACTACAAATATACTTTTATCTTCTCTTTAGTGCTACCGAGACTAGGTGTAATCAATGTCAAAAAGAAGAAAGAGGTTATCATGCACATCTCAGCAGGTGGATTGTGTGGTGTAACAATCATTAGCCAACAAGAGTAGGGTGATGTGGCCTGATCATATGGTGTGAAATCGTCATAGCATAAACCTAGTAGGACATTATGTGCCTTTGAGACAAACTCACGATATGAGCGATGAAAAGATTTCCATGCCTTCTTATATGCTGGATGACTCATTGAGTTGTTTTCTCCTGATCTTCTCTGATGTCACATCATATGTCTACTCAAATAGGTATACCAGTAGTTGAGAAGCAGCTGCCACAAATTTTTTGACACCATTCATGAACTCCTATGTGATCCCTTTTCTATAAGGATAAAAGTCTATTGTACATCCACGATCTTGATGTATAAATATCCATGTGTTCCTTCAAATATAAGAATAGTAAACACATTATAAAATGCATTCAGCTGAATACATTGTATTTAATTATTTTAGTAGATCTACTGGTCGATTAACAACAAAAAATGATGAAACATGACAATAATCAATGCATTTTGAAAGGAGTGAACGTCTTAAATTGCTTTGAAGTCAGAATGATAATAGTCTACTAAGGTTGTTAGGTTATCAAAGACTGATTATTGATAAAAAGTTATCCATATTTTTCTCTAATCTTGGATGTCACTGTAGCTACAACCCTTTCATGAGTATATTTTTTTCACATTTCTCTACAAGTGCAAAGCCACTTATCCATCTAAGATTCTTGTCTCAACATCTCTTACTAGACCACTTTCACATGATGTTTTAAGAGTTTAATTAAAAGTTACAAGGATGAGGATGCATAGGTTTATGATTGACCCTTCACTCAAAGATAAAATATGAAAAATATATTTATACAATGACTAGTGTAGCTACAATGGCATACAATATTAGATGGAATCATCTTAATGGATTTAGAATCAATGTCGACCAATAATGATCTTCAATGGAACTAATATCACAAAAATATCAAACAATCTGCATTGCAGTTGATCTAATTTTTAAATATAATATTATTTGTCACTATAGCTACACCAAACTTGTATAAGTTTATTTCTTTCACATTTTATTTTTTAAATGCAAAACCAATTATAACACTAAGCATGCTCATCACCACAAATCCCATACATGATTTACTGCACACCTGTAAATTTGTTCTTAGAAGGTAATATTTGATATGATTTAAGAGTTTTCACTACATTTTGAATGAAAATTTACATTTAAATCTAAGTTGTCAGTTCCAAAATGGAAATTCACATTGAGATCTAATTTGCATTGCCAAAATGAGAATTTTGGCAATGGAATTTGGATTTTTGATGTGCATTTTAAGCTTAGAACTGACAAATTAGATTTCGAAGTTAATTTTCATTATGGCTGTGAAAATTATACTTCACATTGAAGGGATATAGTGAAAAATCTTACATCATATGAAATATTTCTTTCTAAAAGCATATTTCCAGGTGTGCAGTTAATTGTGTCAAGTGGTGCGATGATAATAATGTTAGTTCTAATATTAACTTTAGACTTGGAAACAAAATATGAGACCAATATGCCCATGATAGGGTTGGAGTAGCTACATTTGCAGAAAGTATTAGAAAGAGACTTCATGAAGTTTAAATAGACTGTCAGAATTATTTTTGCTTAATACGAAACAACAATTACTGCTAAAAAATTGACTGATTTAATTTTACGTTGGATTTCTTTAGAGTCAACAATAATTGAGCTTGAAATTAAAATGTTAACAACTACTGAAGCTGTTAGGACCGTCTAAGATTGATAATCAACAAACATTTATTAATATTTTATATCTAATCTTGTTTGTCACCATAGCTACACCAACTCATTCATGAATATATTTTATTCACATTTTCTCTACAAGTGTAAAACTAATGATTCATATGGGGTTTGTGATTGGCTTTTCACTTGGAGATAAAATATGAAACAAATATATCTAGGAGAGGGTTGGGGTAGCTACAATGTCATACACTATTAGAGGGAGACATATTAAACAATTAATAGCCAATGTTTGATTGTTTAATGATCTTTGACAGAGCTAACATTACTAAGTTGTTAAATGATCCAACTTCGAGGCAAGAAGATGTAGGTTCCAAAAAAAAATTGAAGTGTAGGTTCCAAATAAATTTGATCCAAAGTTTTGGTTCATAACTCGACATGTTTCTTTCAACTCGAGTTTCTTGTTCGAGTCAAACATAGAATCAATTTCCGAGCAATTATCATTTTTCGAACTAACTTCTATTAAGGATTTGGCACGTAACTCAAGATTTGATTCAGATTTACAGAATTTATTAAAATCCATTCAAACTAAATCCTACTTTCAACCAAATAACCCCTTAATCTAAAGACCAACATTCAATGGCATAAAACAACATAGGTCTCACCACCATCTTAAAAATTTTTCCTTTAAGGCTAAACAATGTTTTCTAGCACACAGTAGACCAAATGCATTCCTCCACTTCAACCAAACAACTTGAAATCTATTAATCACATCCCCATCTATATCACCTAAACTTTGAATGAGAGATCCGAGATATCTAAAATGTTCACACCTTTTAATGATTTGATCATCCGTAGTTACAACTTTATCACTAGAGCTACTACTTAAAATTATATTTCATCTATTCAGTTCTAGATTTACTTAAATGATTGGTTTTAGACTCCAATGTCATCCTCCACTGTTTTAGTTTTTTTTAAACTCTTTCTGCAGTCTTATCCACATGAAAGATATTTCCAACAAAAAGCATACACCAGAAAGAGTATCCATAATGAAAGCAAAAAACATATGGGCTTAAAGCCAATCTTTCATGTAATCCAACTAAAATAGAAAGATATTTGGTCAAATTTTTTTCTAGTTCCTAAATGCATTCCTTGAAAGAAATGAAATAAAAAATGAAAATGAGGAGAAGTTACATTCTTCAGTCGTTTCAGATAGGAGAGGAGCAGATGCAAGAGTAAAATGGGACTTTTCAGTCACTGTAAGCCACATTCCCGTCAATGCTTTCCCAACTAGATCATATTGCGACTATCTCGTGAGGGTTCAATAATGAATGCAATGATTTTGGAAGGTGGAGGGAGATGCGATGGTTTCGGGGAGGAGAGAGCTTCGAGGAGAGAGGAGTAAGCGAGGGAGATGATTAGGGCAAGAGGGGGAGGGCCACGATTTAGGCGATTTGATGGATTATTTATAACGACTAATAATCGGCTTTAAATCCACAGTTCTTAACACTTTTACTGACGAGGAAAAAATTGTTTATTAACAATATGTGTCGTTCATTTATCTGCAAATTCTAAGATAACTGACGAAATATGACTATCGGTTAATATTTGCTTATAACCAACTGTTTAATACGTCGGTAATAATTTAAAAAGTCAAAAAAATATTTCTGTTGATAAATGACCACTTGTCTTGCAGTTATGTCGTCGTAAATAATCTAGATCATAATCGAAAGCTCGAACATTTTTCTGACTCAAATTGAGGCTGTTGGTTTTATCATCAGTTTTAACTCTTTTTTTTCTGTAGTATATGAAGGAGTGTAGAAAGAGAAAATTTGCACCCTTCTTGAAAAATTTTCAAACATTTTGGTAATTTTTGAAAATTTCATGCAATTTTTATCTACAATATTGATATATAAGTTTAAATTTAAAATAAAAATTTGAAAAAAATGTGGGGGGCGGGGGGGTGACATACTTCATCAATATTTATGTGCACATTTATAAATAAACATTCTCTTTCTAATTTTAAGTTCTACAACAACAAAGTTAGATTGTTTGAAGAAACAACTCTACTCAATCAAGAGAACTCTTCTTTGTAATGATTTATTCCAAATCAAATATCATATCCAACTTCCCATAACTCCAAAATTCAAATAGGATCACACAATATTACATATATATTTTTTCAAAGTTAGTACTTTTATAATGATCCATATAAACATAACCACCAATAACAATAAGTATCACAGTCTCCAATTGACCAATGTTGTACATATAAGTGGCATTCATTAAAAGTAAATAAAATGTTTCTTACAAAAGAAGTACATATCTTCAAATCAAAAGTGTGATAAGCTGATACATCATTTTAGCTCCCTCATCACCCCCACCCCACCCCTAAGATTCTTAAATAACTTGTGCATAGCATCAAGAGCAGTCAATCTTCTTCTTCTTCTTCTCCAACAGAGTGACTGCTCTTGATGATATATCCACCATTAATTCAACTCTTTTGAAGTCCAAATTGAGCCTATCGAAAGCATCCACCGATTGATGGAGACCAGTAATCAACTCCATCATCGCTGCCAACATGTAATGTACATGATACTGGAACGAGGCACAGTCCCCTACTCCTTAAATCCTTTGCTATCTCAACATTGCCATCCTAATAAATATTATCATGCAAGAAAATAATTAACCAATTTTTATTATGATTTAAGTTTAATCAATCATCGCTATATATATATATATATATATATATATATATAGCATTTAGAAATACAAATTAAGAGCTGTTAAACCTTAAATTTATTGTTTTTTTTAATTCATGTATTTAATATTAAACATAGTATTTTTAAAAGAAATTTCCTCTTTTTTTTATATATAAAGCTTATTATTACTATCCAATAAGCAAATAAATGCTTATTTTTACTATAATACTAATTTATCTATTTTCTTATAAAAAAAGAACATAGAAATTAAAAGAACTAATTAGACATAAAATTTAAACATGACATTGATTGATGGGCTGCATAACACACTTAATGGCTGTTATTACCTGATCAACTGGACCTCTCTTCATGCAATTATCATTCAACAACTGTCATGGTACCATAGCAAAGATATTAGTGTCAAATAAAGCAAAACAAAGCTTTTAGCTTTATTTTCAGAGAGAAGCCTTAAAGGCTGTAAAGCTCTCACTCAATGTCCTTTTTTATATGAAAAAGCAGGTGTAGAACTTAAAGGGTTTATTAGTTATGGTTAAATTTTGTCCTCTTCTTTTAAGGAACTCAAGTTTGATTCTCAGAGGTGCTAAGTCACTTTGGCTAAGTTGGTTTCAGAGTGTAAGCTTTCAAAATAAGAAGAAAATATTGAGTGCTCTTATTTGTAGGTGTGGAGGATTAAAATTTGTTGTATCTACGTCTGTGGTCCAATGAAAACTTGTCACGTGGTAAAAGGGTCACACGTCTTTTTAGAAATCACCCATAGTATTATAGTGGGACCCACTTGCCAATTAGCAAGTTTTCATTGTACTCCAGAATGTTGCGTCCGGAGTCCGCTCGCGAATTATAAAGTGCCGATTTGACCACAAATCCATGAAAAGATATCAAGGGACTCCAGACTCAAACCAACCAGATACAGCAAGGTAGTTTTCTTTTTGCCCTCCACTCTTTTGGTGCATTGCGTCCGTTGTCCGGCGTAGCCGTGCAAATAAAAAAAAGAGACAAAAAGAACAGAAGAACTTAAGATTCAGTGTTCAGAAGAATACTTGACCAGGGTCTTCTGGAAATATACAACTCCTTTCTCCCTGTGCCTGAAAAATTCCATCAAGCTCCCATTAATTGAAAATGTCTTATAATAAGTCTTAGATTTCTTATAGAAAATTTTAAGATGAAGGCTTATCTCCATTCAAGACAGCTAAACCCTTCTTCAACAATTTCATACTTTGGCTTAGAATGTTCTTATATACTTAACTTAGAAAATGTAAATTATTTTACCGTAAGGTATTTTTGTAATGCCATGCATGATATACCAATAAAAAGACCGTTGGCTTTTAAAACTAAAAGTTGTGATTTTAAATAAAAGGGAATAGCTTTAAGAAAAGAGAGCTATTATTGTCATGTTTGAGTGAAACAATAATGGGAGCAAAGAATGAATTTGATCTTCTCACCTATACAATATAAAAGATAAAACTTTAAAGTTTTGTTATGTTCATGAAAATATATCTTCTATTTCCGTAAATTTCCGATGCTCTTTCAATATTCATCATGTTTCCTATAGTAATTTGGTGTTGAGGTTAGGTTTAATGATATCTTACGGGTAGTCTTGTTTTTCTTGATGCAATATTCAAGTACGGCGAGCTTAGAGCCTGCAAAAACAAACACAAAAGGTTATTGACAATCTAATGTGACAAATTTGTATCAGTTGTCTAATAATAGGGTGTCATGTGGCAACTCGACTCGGATCGTGTATGTCAGTGGACCCAAATTGTCACCTGACCTCCTATTATTGGACAGCTGATACAATAATTTCTAAAAAATTATAATGTTTATAGACCGTATTTTCAAACAATGATGATGTTCTGACTATATTTTCGTATATTTTGTGTGAACAGATCATCTTTCATCATATCTCTTTTGATGTGTTCCACATCAACATCCACACAAAGAAAAACAAAATTATGGAAAGAGAGAAGATAAAAAGAGAGATAAAGAGAGAAATATTGAACCTCAATTTGACTCTGCAGGAATCTGATATATCCAATGGCTTCAAGCAACACAGAAGCTGTGTCAGTCTGAAAAAGAAAGCATTTCTCTTTTATTTGTAACATCAAATTCAAAATATGCACATATTATTAAAAAAGGTAAAGGGCTGTATGTTTTATTCACCAATATAGGACTTGGCCTGCTCTTACCCATCTACCTCTAAAAAGGCACTGCTGTGAAAAATATTAGTACTTTAGTGCAAATAATCTCTTACCTTTCCAAATGGGGAAACCAATTGGTGCAGTGCTGTTATTCTATCCCCAAGTTTTTCCTTCCTCACCTGTAAAAATTTATCACAAATTATTAACTTGCATCATAAAAAACATATTTTGATAATAGTTTTGAAGCTGTTGAAGAATTTTTATTTTAGTTTAAATAAAAAAGAAGCTGTATAAATTTTAAAGGAGGAATATAATTGAATGTATATATGAAAACCTTGAAAGTAGTGGACTGTGATGATGAGGAGCCATGAACCCTTGCTTTCTTTGAAACAGCACCTGTTTCTATGCTATTGCACTAGTATAATATTAAGAAGAAGAAGATAACAAGATCAAAACAAGGAACATGTGGAGGCATGCCATAAAAAAGTGTTTTTTAGTTAAAGAAAGTATATTCAATTAATCTAAGATAACACTTTGTTTTTTACACACACCAATTACCTCAGATGAGTGATCTGGAGGAAGATGCTTTCTTTCAGTCTTGTTGTTGGAGAAATCTAACATATTGGAGCTCAAACTTGAGGTGACACAGGATCTGGGAGAAGAGACTGGTAGAATCTGACTCCAAGAAGCTCTACTGGCTGTAGCAAGCTGGATTTCTTCACTGGTGCTTCCATGGCTGTACAAACTCTCTGAGTTCTCTTGCTTGACATCAACAGTATAAGCTCCTTGTGATTGGTGCATGAGTTGCTCTTCCCAATTCAACGTTTTCTTAAAAGGAGTACCAAGGCCGTACCTTTCTTCTTCACCCACTAACCCCCCACTGGAAGATAGTATTATAAGAACAGAAAATAAGCTTCTTTTACTATAAAATCTTCAAAATTATGTATGAAAAAACATTAAAGTTGATGTCTTGCTTTCATGGAAGGTGTGATTTCTTATCAAAAAATGCTTTTTTTTCTTAGTTTGATTTTTTCTTATAAGATTGAAAAGGAAAATTGATGAAGTTAACTGTGCTAATCTTCTTATTTAAAAGTAGACTTACGAATTATAAGAGAGAGGGAGAAAGAGAGAGAGAGAGAGGATATAATTACAGCAACAGTTGGCTCCATGATTGTGGAAGTTCTTGGCTCTCATACAAAGAGTTCAAGGAAAGAGAATTGGAGTGCTGAAGATGTTGTTGGAGAGCATGAGGGTGGAGAAGAGGAGAGGTTTCTCCATTATTAGGTCTTAGATGGTTCATGCTCCACCATGAAGGGCTTCCTCCCACCATCTGCTGCTGCAAAAGAGAGCCTTGAAAAACACCTGATTTATTCATTCCTGAAAACTCTAAAGAGCTTTCTTAAGCTCTTCCTCCCTCACTCCTTTTATCTTTCTTTTCTTCTTCCTCCCTTTCCTACCACCCTGAGGTCAATCTTTGGAAGCTTTGCTTTCTTTGTTTCTGTGGCTGTGATTTAAGAGGAGAGAAAGGAGTGATACTGTTTCCAGGAACCTCATATTTACCCTCTCCTTTCTTTAATATTTCGTGCACCTCTCTTCTGTGTTTTACCTTTATTTATTTATTTTTTTTTGCAACTTAACTTTGCTTTGCTTTCTTTCTTTTCTTTTTTCTTGGTGGCTTTTGCAAAAGTAGGGAAAGAAAGGTGGTGGCAGTGCTTTCCGAATAAAAGCAGTGTTTTATGGAGGTGATTAAGAACTACTTTAGTTGGTTTGAAATAAGCATCTCTTGCTAGAGTCAATTAAGATGTTTCTCTGATTACCCAAATTGACTAAAGAAAGATGTCAAGCTTTTTTCATTTTATTTTCAATCAATATGAATAAGAAAAATGTATGGAGAATTTTTAGGATGTAATGTGAATATGAAATATGAGGCACAAAACTTGCTTCTTTGAGCTTAAGTGATTTACTTCAATGTCTTTGCACTGCTTAATTTTTTGTTTATGAGTATGTGTCTACCTTAAAGATTCATTCTGGTTTTAAGAATCCTGAATAGAATTAAAAATTTGTCCTTTTTTAGATGTGAGTTGATAGTAAATATTAGTTGTACCTTTTATTTTGATGTACAAGTGAAATATTTTAAATCAATCTTTAATTTTTAATTGCACTATTTCAAAAATTAGAGCCAATATATACTGCCAAAGAGTTCATTGCAACTTTTAGGGTAGAAGTCTAACCAAAGATCTTTAAATGAAATAATTAGCTCCATATGAGGAATCAATTGTCCCATCGCCCCCCACCCCCCCCATTCTTCTAGTCCCCATTATTGAGCCCTAGTCTGGTTAGTCTGGTTAGGATATATTTCTTTGAACACGCTTTTTTATGTGTTTTTTATCTTGATTTTTTTACTACATTTGGTGGGCCATTTGATAAATTTTGCCTATTGAGTTCTTTAGAATGCATTTTTACATGATATTGATAGATGTTTAGTTGATCTAAAAGATATTGATTTTTTTAATAGATGCTCCAAAAATAATCCACATAAAATTATCTAGAAAAGACAATCACTTAAAAGAAGGGTTATCTAGTGTAGATATTTTTTATTGAAAAAGAAAATATTGCTGGAAACATTTGCAGCTATTTTGGATGATCAGGCACATAAAATTGTCCTGCTTGACTTCTATAACATATAAATACTTTTAATGTCTCGAAGCTCTCTCCTTGAGACATAGAGGATGAGTCTTCTCACTATGGAAAATAGTCTTATTTTTATTGAAAATTCTAATAATAAATTATTATTTTTCTTTAGAGACATCAATTTCTTATGGATTATTAGTGAATATTAATTTGAAAGTAATCTCTTAGTTGAAAATGCATTCCTTCAAGAGAAAAATCAACCAGAGATTAGCATTGGTGGATTATTAATGACATTTCAATCACAAAAGAAGATGTTCTATAAGTGAAACAAACTGTATAAATCTAAAGTAATGAAATTAGTTGAAAATTTTCCAACAAAATTGTTGTTTTCACCATAAATCACTAAAAAATTTTTTGGCCAATGCTCTTTTATTGGTATCCCTCTATTGATCTTATTGATGGAATGACCACATAAACTCCAAAGGAAACTTGTAAATAATGAAAAAAGTGGATAACTGATTTTTCGTAAATTCTTACATGTGCAACATATAAAAAATAATATCTTTTTTTTTGTAGTGTTACAATTACTTATAATGTTGTCATAATAATTCATCAAATTATAATGATCATCAAATCCATTTTAAAAGATGAAAATTACAAATATTTGTCAAATAGAATAAAAACTTCTTAATATAATGAACTCTCACAATGGCACACTTCTTCTCCATGTATTCATCCTTCTTATCCTCATGCTCATTTTTCATGGGTTGATCTTCCCATTCTTCTTTTGTCTTATAATTTCTCTATTCTAGGTTTCATTACACAATCATCCAAGCTTCCATTAAAGAAATTGTTTGCATCTCTATATCTTTAGAAAATCCTACTACATGTCTTGTGGCTAGCTTATCCATCGAATCAACTTCATCTCCAGAGTAAGAATAGCATGCATCATATGCCAACCATTTATGGCCTAAATAAAATATTTCTCCTTTCATTTTTCCACAAATAGCCTCTCTATATATATCAAACTTTGACTGGTCACACTATCCATTCAAGCTTCCTCTGCTTGTTGAGCACTAAATTCATACATTAATCTTTTGCAGCCATCTTATAAAAATTCTTGATGTTAATAAAAAAAAATAATTTTAAGTGATTTTTGTTTCAATAATAAGCTTACATAAACTTGGCGAGCTAAAAATCTATCCACTGGTGGCTTACTTGGTGTTAATATGGTTTATTGTATAGTTCCATAGATATTATGTCTCTTTTAGATATTTATTTATATAAAAATACCTTAAAAATCAGTAAATAGTGATAATGATTTTTCCATGATACATATCACCTATCATTTACCATTCTCTTCCTAAGTATATGGTGCTGATCATTCAATATATAAGGTGCTGCAAATCTTCCCATAAGAAAATATTCAAATGTTGGCTTGACCGTCATACTCAAGGCATTTTTGAATTTCGTTATAATTTAATAGATTATGGATTGTTGGTGCATTAATGCCTCTATTATTTATATGCCTTGAAGTTTTTTTTACCTGATGATTTACCTATTATTTAAAAATTAGATAATAATGTCAATGAAGTCTCTATAGCATTGCCAACATTGCATTGTGCATATAGCTAATCAAAGTAATAAGAGTAGAAACTAGATATCTCTTAAGCTAAGTATGTTTATAAATTGAGCCCTTAAAGATGTGCTTTAATTTTTGTAATTCATTAAGTATATTTAAACTCTTATAGTATTATTAGGAATTAAGTGTGATAAAATACAAGTTATATTTATATCATATTCAAATGGATACATCCATTGATATTATATTAGACCTCAAACTCTTGCCTCATTTAGCAAATATATTTGTAAGTGCTCTATTTGATAATACCTTATCTATCCTTGATCAGTCTTTTATTTCCCTTTTTAATTATGATTATTAATAAATTTTAAATATGCTACTCAAATTTATTATTTTAAAAAATAGTTTTTTTTTATCAATCAATGTCATAAATCCTTATACATTTCTTGGTAAAATAGTGCTATTTATTGATTTAGAACTTTACTGTCCTCTCATTTAGTAACAAGAAAATTGTACCTTGCCTTAATTGTTCCTAAGTTATTTGAACACCTCTCTTATATGCTTTCACTAAGAGTTCTTTGTCTTGTTTTATGTTGGCTACTATTTTTACTATGAATTTACCCTTTTGATTTTATTTGTATTGATCCTTCATGATCTGTTGATATTTGAATTTATGTTATAGGATACTCATGTTCCAAGTTTGTACAATGGGATATTTTGACATATTATATATGCAGATAATAGTGGAGTAAAAAAATTTTTTTTTATGAAGATATAAATTAATTATTTTAAAAAATAATCACTTTTTTTAGTAAAAAATTATGATTTTTAAATCCAAAAATTTTGAAGGGCCATAAATTAACTATTTTAGGAAAATTAAATTTAAGCAAATAAAAATATATGATATTTAATAATATAGGTGTTTGTGTGTGTGATCACTTTTTATTTAATAAGAAAAGTGGTCATAAAATATTGAGATTTTAGTAATCTATGTTGAAATGAATTGTTTGAGATTGAGTTTGAGTATGATTTGGCCAATGTGATAATGAATTAAGACTATCATATAACTTAGGGTGTGTTTGGGGCAATTGTAGCTATTTTAATATGTAAAAAGCTTATGTTAGAAAACAATTATTAGTGAAACAGTATGTGTGTTTGGATGATTTGCTTTGTTGTAGCTATTTCTGAGGCAAAATGTTATAATGTCATTATGAACATGTGTTAGGTGTAAGTCCATAATTTCATAAATAATTCAAACAAAATAACAAGAATAAATTTTAGCAGCTAAAAAAAAAGTTAGAAGTCCATTTTGATACAGCATCAAGAGTAATACATCACTTAGCACCACATGGAAAAAAAAATTAAAAAATTATATTAACAATAAGTAATGCTATTATAACATTACTCTTCATGTCTAATTATCAAGTCAGCTGGAGAATTTTTTCGCTAAAGCTTATCTTTAGTCATGATCACTATCTAAAGTGGATTCCTCACAATCATGAGGACATATAAAAAAGTTACAAGTGCCTAGTGTTCTTTTTCTGAGACACCTATAGAATCCTCTCTCATAACTAGTTTTTTGTTTTATAAAGAATAAGCACAACTTCTGAATCTCTACTAACAAATAAATCAACTTATCTTGATTTGCTTATTACAACTCACTGGTGAAGAACTATTAAATAGAATGCAATATCAACAATAAAACAAAGTAGAAGGCAATGCTAAGTAAACACTAAGCGAGAAGAAAGAAAGAAACCAATAAACCAAATTGAAAACCATCCTGAATAAGCCCCATGTTATTTCTTTCATATTTTAGCATACTAAGGAAACCAAGAGAGCCACCAGGTCATAACCAATGACCACCGAATGCAAAACAGAAAGAAGAGAGCCCCATAAGCCTCATACTCATCAATTTTATATTTCAACATACCAAAGAAGCTAGAAAACCCCACACATAAGTCATAACCAAATACAGAAGAACGCACGAGCCACATAAGCCCCATGTCTATCAATTTTATATTCTGGCATGCTAAAGAAACCAGAGAATATCACATAGAAGCCACAAAAAAAAAAAACTTACCACCACACAGGAGGAAGACAACCCTATAAGTCCTCCCATGCTCATAAATTCATATGTTGACATACCAAAACACAGTAGAAAACTGCCCCCACATAACAGAAGAGGAAAATCAAGAAATGTCCTTAGTCGAACACATCCTGACAAGAAGACAAAATAATACACCCAATTGAAATGAGGGAATACATACAAGTTTATTCATAGTTGAAATGAAGAACGTTTCGGAACGAGAAGACGGAAGAAGGAACTTAATCCAACAAACTAGAGGGATATGCGGGAGGCTACATGGGTAGAGCTGGGAGAGTCGAGGGAAAACAAAAGTGAAACTATGGAATAGAGAGGCCTAATGATAGTCAAAAACGTCAAATGCAGACGACCCCAACACGGGAAAAACCAAGCAAACTTGCACCGCAGCGGTGCTGCTGCCACAAACAAATCCTTAAATATCTAAATATCTCAAGCGATATATCATAAAAAATATGTTAAAAAATTATAATGAAATTGCATATATTAAACATTTTTTGACATAAAAAATTGATCTAGATTGCACTGCCAGTAAGATACAAAAGTGATGATGAGAACCTTTACGTAAAGCAAGTATGAGATATACCCCCAACAACTTCTTGGAGAGTTGGTACATTGAACAGGCTTGTTTTTCGGAAGGTAGAATGCCTTTATACCCAAAAATATGAACTATTTTGATGTAAATATTGTGATGATTATTTGCGACAAAGTTAAAGAAAGAAATTATAATTTTTTTGAGCTACAGATGCAGAAATGCTATGTCTTTCTAGCTTTATGGATTCAAAGACCTTCTCATGCAGATATTGAATTGGGCACAGTTTGATGGTGTCTTTTAGTAATTTGGTTTGGAGCAATTCTAGCATTTATACTTAAGAAGTTCCAATTATGTTCTCCAAAATTATTAAAAAGTGAAAGGACTTGAGTAGATTATGCCTTCATCATCATCATCATCTTCTTCTTCTTCTCCTTCTTCTTCTTGTTATTCCTTTTTCCTTCATGTTTGTTTTTAGAGAGATTATGTATATACCACTCAATTCCTATGCCTTCGCATTTATCGCCTAATCTTCAATTTTTACATATATGCTACCTTGTGCATGAAATGTGTCAGTGTAGGAAAATGCCAGATTAGCGTCAGACATTTTTGACGGTAATTGGACATTTTTCGAATGCTAATCATTTTTAGCGTTGGATTAGCGTAAAAAAATGGTGACGTTAAAATGGGCATCATTAGTTGATTTTGGGTCGAACTTAATTAGCGTCTCAAGATTCTGTTGTTGTAATTTTCGTTAAGAATATGGGTGACACTAACTTAGGTCATATTAGGGTTGGAAATGGCCAATACTAATTAGTGTTGACATTGGTGGACGCTAATTAGCATCAGTCATGTTCGACGCTGATTTGCGTTGAGTTTATTCCAATGCTAATTTCTTCATAGTGTCGAATTAGCGACGCCAGATATCGAGCTGATTATTGTAGCTATTAGTGTTGGAACATTCTGACGCTAATCCGACGCAAACCTGCAATAAACAAAAAAATAATACAATATAACGATTAGATTTTCACATACCTGCACAGAACAATTACAAGCAGCATAATATGACATTTATCTACCATAAGAGTTGATAAAGGAAATCACCAATATATCTAAATAATGATACCGAAGTAAATTAAAAATGAGTGAATCAAAGTGTTCAAAGTTCACAACTGCATAAATTGAAAGTTCAGTTAAACAGAATTGAAAAAAAAAATAATCAGTCCATATGGCGGAGAAACAACAACAAACACATAAAAATAACCCTAACCCTGCTCCTCTTCATTCTCATTCTCGTCAATAATACTGATATGTTGTTTGCCCCGGTGATCAAAACTCTCTATAAGGAGTTCTAGACTATATGTAACCAATTGTCGATCTTCACGCACCTATCGGAGTTCTTCATTCATCATCATGACCAGCCTAGCAAGCTCCTCGTGCTAGGCCTTTAATAAGCTAGAGCCACCCACAACTGCATCAGAGCACTCGACCTTAAGTGTTATCCACTTTGCTCTTCGACCGTATACTCTCCCCTTCTTCTTCCTCGCAGTTTGTGTCCACAACTCAATATTAGACTGAACAGTGGTAGACTGGCTACCACTGTTGCTGGCAGAAGGCAAAGTTTGGCCAACCATCTTCCTCTGTCTCTCTCGGAGTTAGTCGTTCTCCTGCTGCATAACAAAATTCAACATTAATTGGCATTTTAAATATTAATTGCCCCCCGCCCCCCCAAAAAAAATTGAAATTTTTTATTTTTTTACTTACAGTGACACACTGAGAGTGGTTGGATACCTACTGTTGTGTGCCCGAGCGCCTATGAGTGATGGCATGCAACTCTATAGCGGATAACTCTCGATCAAGTTCCTTGGTTTGTATACATGAATAGATAAATATAAATCATATAATTACATAAATTTGTAAGCTTCTGAATTTTGAGACAATCTTACCAGTCTCTAGAGGTGCTCTGTGTGGGGGATCGAACCTCCAATGTGGACTGTGGCCTCTCTGGCTCCCTTCGTCGTCTGATTTTGTTGATTTGTTTGTCTCTTCCTCTGATATTCCGGAGAAGACCATGCTCGGTTTAACTCAACTCGAACTCCTCACCAACCCACGAGGGCGTCTGCCTCTTCTTTTGAACTGTAGTAAACATGTTTCTGAGTCTATGCCTAACACAAATCTAAAAAACTTGTTGAATATGCTCGTGATGCTTTGATAACTTGTAAAAAGACCTCGTAAGATTGATTAGTACAAAAAGGTAGAAAGTAGTATTTTGTTTCAAATTAAAATATCATACCTCAAACTCTCTAAAGTACAATCCCGAGTCGTAATTGAAATCTGCTTCCATGTAAGAAATGACTGATCATACCTACTTCAGATGATCTCCGTGATACGCATCACGGGTGGGCCTAGAAAGGTAGAACCTGCAAATGAAACATTAGTTACATTATAAATTGGAATAAAAATTTAAAATACTTTACTGTACAAAAAATATTTGACTTACGAGTCACTCTCCGACACGATATAGACTCTGTCGGCGGAGTCAGCCTTCTTAGCTGCTGAAGTAGAAGGACCTGGCTCATCTGATGAGAAATCTAGGCAGAAATATGGTGCAGAAGTGGGCGATGGTGTCTGGGAGGGAACTGGTGCAAGAGGAGGGGCATCAAAAGGGACCAGTGAGGTGGTTGCACGAGTGTTGGACCTCTTAGTGCTACTAACGACATTCTTCAACCTAAGCATGTGTTCCCCAAAGTCCCCTTAATACGAGATCTCTTTGGGGGCTTGACACCTGCCATCAACAAAAGAAAAAAAAAGAATTAGTAAGTAGGGTTAGTATGTAATATATGACAGAACAGTGTAGAACGCCAACACGAAACATGGCATAACTACATAAGAGGTGCAGAAACTAAACATCCAAGCATACACACCATGTTTTACTATGTTTCATTTAATGATCTAAAAGTTGAAGAAATAAATGTCTTCATCAACATCATCATCATTTTCATCAACATATTGAGGGACATCTTCAGGAAGTCACGTGGTATCCTCTAGAGGTAACCCTGATCAATTGAGCTAAGCTGAATATGAAAATGAAGCATAACTGGTTTTTAGGGAACATGCTCGATAACATTTTGCATCTCAACAATTTTTTGTGGTCTATTCTTCAATAAAATAACCAAATCAAGTTTATCCCTTGCTCGATCAGGATATCAAAGATAATAAACCTGATTAAGCTGACGTGCCAGAATAAATGCGCCATACTTTGCATATCTTATGTTAATTTTAACTTCAGTAATGTCATACGAGTCCAGTGTCATATTTTTTATTTAAATCAAAGTCTAATTCATACCTAGATGAAAGTTCAGAATATAATCTACATATCCTGCCGAAAATCCTAGGCCACCTATACATCATACCAGAAACACAAAGCCCACAAATCCAGAAAATCAACCAATTAACCCATTAACTCCCAAACTAACCCATCAACCCACTAACCTATTAAATTACCATATCCTTATCTTACCATTAATCAAACAAAAATCAACACTTGTCTAACTCCACCCTAAACTTGAACACTAGTCTAACTCCACCCTAAACTTACATAACACAAATTTCTTATGTATTTACATATCTCACACATAAATTTTCATATTTACATACATAGGACAAACTTCTTATATACTTACATTTCTCACACCTAAAGTTTCAGATTTACATATTTACAATCATAGTACATATTTACATACATAGCACTAATCTTATGTATTTACATATCTAACACCAATGTTTTCATATTTACATACATAGCATAAATTTCTTATGTATTTACATATCTCGCACCTAAATATTTATATTTACATATTTACATACATAGCCCGAATCTAATATATTTACATATATCAAATCTAACCAAATCATTTACACACATTTCATATTTTATGTAAAATCATTAGATTTAAAATTACATAGCACGAAATTTTTGTGTATTTTCATAATTCAAACCTAAAATTTTATTTAAGAACATATCATTCTAACTTTTGTAAAACCATGAAATCCATATATATTGCATGTCCAACGAAGGAAAGACTTAAGCCTAAATATGAAAACTTATGTTGAACTAAAGCTTAGACGTGTGGAAGAAAATTTCTCACCTTGGACGAGGTTGGAGAGGCGAATAAAAGTTGGAATCGCCGGAAAAACTCGGATGCGATGAAGGGAAGTCGGAAGGGAAGTAGAGAAGTTCAGGCAAGAAGTGGCCACTGCGGTTCGCAAAAGTCTTAATGCAAAAGCACTATTTTAGGGCTTTTGCAACAGTATTAGCGTCGGCTGATGCTGATGCTAAAAAGTAATATGAGCGTCGCATTATCTGATGCTAATCATATGCTACAACGTCCATTTAGCGCGTGAATTCGTCTGCTTCGATTCTTTTGAGAGCAGGACCGCGAGCAAAGCTAACCGCACACAAATCGATCGCTAATTTTGCGCCGACATTATTTATGATTCAAATTCAAACACAAATTCACAGTTTTCCCATTGTGATGGTTACATAAGCATTGATATAGCTTTGTCCACATTAGATTAGTTTGTAAAGTATATTGGAGATGCCATTGAGTGCACCATCCAAGAAGAAATTAACCAAGCTTTGCAATCTTCTTGTAATACTTGAGGTCTTAAATTTTATAATGTATAAAATTATATATATATATATATATATATGAATGATAGGTATCATTAAAGTAATAAATAATATATATGAAACCATACTCTTTTGATATTGGTTTGACTTATCTTTGTAAGTGTTGGGATATTTTACCCTTTATATCTCTTCACATTTCTTCAAGATTCTAATATAAGAAACGAATATATGGTTGCTTTGAAGAAAAGATCTCTTCAATTAAAGTAATAGCAATGAATAGTACAAATAATTCAGGAAAACTTTAGACCTTCCTTTTACCTTCATAAATATATGTGGTAATGCATATTTTAAGATATATATATATATATAGCAAAAGAATGACCAGAGGTTATTATACGAGCCCTCAGCTATCCTCATGTGTCTAACTATTCGATGACCACCCTCACTACTGTCAAATTGACCAGAGGGGGATTCGAACCCATGACCTGAGGAGACTTACACCCTTCAAAGAGGCTACTCTACCAACAAACCACAGCTGTCAACACACACACACACACACAGATATAATATGTAAATTATATTACAAAAAGAAATTGTTTTTAAATGAGAAAATTTGGTGGTTTTCCCCCTTTATAGCTTTAGTATCCTAATTATATTTGTTTATATTAGATTTTTTTTACTCTATGCCACATTGCATTGCCTATATCATAAATAGCCCATCTTTCACCTATACTTTTTTGGTTTTTTGGTGAGAGTCTTAGGTGCTAGCAAGTATGCTTTGGGGGACCCCATTCAAGTTTAGAGCCTTTTATTTTATTTTTCAATCTTGAATTATTATACTTTTATGCTTCATTTTTCATCATATTTTTTTATTTTATGCTATCACAAGTTGAGATAAAAAAATTAAGACAGGCGCGGAAATATTACGTACAGACAGTCTATGTGAGAATTTAGAACTATTGTGATGATATTGTAGTATTATTCGTTATAATATTGCATCAATACCATCAATCGACACGTACATTATTCGTAAATAGTACTGACTCTAGAAAGAGAGACACGGCAAATGAACTTAATTACCAAAAATCATGAAGAATGTTGGCCGGGCAAATTAAAATAAGATTTAGAGCATAAAAATACACTAATTAAAATCACTAAAACATTCGCTAAACATTCTCTGGGAAATTGATCAGTCCGAGGCCTACGGAATTGGATTTAATAGCTGACCGGATTTTAGGGAGGGAGGGAATGTTTTTGGGAGCAGGGAAAGTAAACTTTTACTGATGGTAAGAAAATCTATCTATTTATTATTCCCAACATTTACATGCATACCCCTCAATTTTTATTTTTTTTTATATTTATTATTTATTATTTTATCTTAACATATATATATATATATATATATATATATATATATATATATATATATATATATATATATATATATATATATATTAGCATGAATCTTAAGGCAGATGAACATCTCAGGAGATTGATATTGACGATCGGGGCATATCTGTTGAAGACCGTCTTGAGCTAGATATTAGCAAGGGAGGCGTCTTGTTCGAGCGATCGAGAGAATGTGCCAGAAGATTTTTCCCAGAGCAACGATCACCCCTTAGGACGATCGATAGAAGACTCTCTTTCGGATTAGACATCGATCAAGTCAAGGCTCACCTGACGGTTGACAAACTATCATTAATTGAATCAGTCCTCGGTCTTGTTATATGCTAATAACACTGTAATTACCAAAAAGTTCCTCTGAAAAGTCAATGATGAAAGGACGAATTTGTACTTTTGTATTACTGAGACCTATGCCTATACATATGAGGTTCATATCATGAATAACGACTATGCTATCATTTATTGTTCTCTATTGTGCTCTCTCTCTCTAATAATTTATTTTATTCTAAAGACCCATCAGATGGATCTTGGAACCAACGACAAACTGAACATAATCGTCCCGACTGATTCAAAAATAGATGAAATGGTTGAACAACTCAAGCGACTAATGGATCTTCACTCTTCAACAAAAGAAGACAAAAGTCATTATTAACACCACAAAGTTAGGAAAAGCTGAATAACCCCATACCATCTGAAAATCAATCAAGCTTTTTTATAAAGCGGTAGACGATGACCCATTTTAAAGCGATCTTTATAGAAAATCAAATCCGAAGAGAAATGACCTGTCACCCGCCGGTGGCCGACCAAAATTGGAAAGTAGGATCAAGAACATAAAAACTCTAAATATCCCTCACTTCTGCTGCACAGAGAAGTGAGACTTCAGAGGATGGAATTGAATCAATTGATTCTTGGGAGTATTTATGCGCCATACAATCCGTAAAAACACGCGAGAGAGGGGGAGGGGAGAAGAAGAAGAATAAGGGGGGAGTAAAGAGTCACAAAGAAATAAATGCTACAATGTCCAATCCCGCATATATATATATATATATATATATATATATATATATATATATATATATATATATATATATATATATATATATATATATATATATATATATATATATATATATATATATATATATATATATATATATATATATATATATATATATATATATAACACATTAGCATGGAAAAAAGAAACATCATCAACAATACTGGTGTGAAGAACCATATTGCACTTGAGGAGAAGCAATCATTATCATAAATCATAAATTTGCTTTCTATTTATTTACAAAAGGAGGGAACATCACACCACACCCATAGATACAACTAAGACAGGAAAAACCTAACTAGGCGGTATTTTGTTGCTACGTCCGGGACAAACCCCCATTAACGCAACCACTCATACAAAAATTCGCCACATAGCTTAAAGTGGTCATTTCAACCATCCCTCACCTAGGTGGCAAAACCCTCTCAGCTCGTGACACAGTCGAGCCATCTCCTGACACAGTTGAGTCATCGCCCTCAGAGTCAGAGTTAGTGTCTGAGGAAGTAGAAATGATCTTCAAAGCTTATGAAACAACAAAAGAATACTAAAACCATGATTCAAACTACATACCTAAAACTCAACACCATTCAAAAGTGGTGTAAGAGATGAAGTCCTCATCGGTGTTCTATAGTCCTCCACCTACATAGGAAAAGCTACCCTTTTGCGACTGATGTTGAGTCCTTGCTTCATTCGTCGCCTTCTCGAACCCTCCTAGGGAGTCATAGTCCCCACTGTAGTCTAAACAAACTAATCACCTCCAATGAGTGTCCCGAAAGACGATTTTCGGTATGCCTTCCAAACTTATCCGTAGAGAAATGACCCATCACCCGCCAGTGGCCTACAAAAATTGGAAAGTAGGATCAGAAACATAAAAACTCTAAATATCCCTCACTTCTGCTGCTAAGAGAATTGAGACTTCCGAGGATGGAATCGACTCAATTGATTCTTGGGAGTATTTATGTGCCATATGATCTGTAACAACACGCGAGAGAGGAAGGAGAAGAAGAAGAATAAGGGGAGAGTAAAGATCCACAAAGAAATAAAGGCTACATTGTCTTATTTCTTCCCCCCCCCCCCAACACACACAAATAAATAAATAAATATATATATATATATATATATATATACATATACATATATACATACATACATACATACATACATATATACATACATGTATATATACATATATACATGTGTTAGGCCCTATGATAAGAGCTCAAGCCATGTGCCTAAGTATTCGAGAACCTAACGCCACTGGGGATCGAACCCATGACCTGAGGAGACTTACA
>NEWO01000274.1:476833-489057 GCA_003013225.1 Phalaenopsis aphrodite | reverse complement strand
TAATAATAATAATAATAATAATAATAATAATAATAATAATATTTGTTTATATTAGATTTTCTTACTCTATGCCACATTCAATTGCCTATATCATAACTATCCCACCATTCACCTATACTTTTTTGGCCTTTTGCTAAAAGCCTTGGGTGCTAGCTTGTATGCTTGGGAACTTCCTTTCAAGTTTGAAACTCTTATTTCATTTTTCAATTTTGAACTATTATATTCTTAAATTTTATTTTTCATCATTTTTTTATCTTTATTTTTTCATCTTAAGTTAAGATATTGGCGGCCATCATATGTTAGTTTTTTTTTTTTAATTTACTTTAAATTTTACACGACTTATTTTAAAATCATTATAATAGTTCACGTGTTATCATTAAAAAAAAGTTAAAAAAGGCGCGAAATATTACGTACGAACGACTTAGATGAGAATTTAATAATATTGTGGTGATATTATAGTTATATTCATTATAAAACTGTTATAATATTATTAATTCACATATATATTATCCACATTTAATACAAACTTAAGAAGAGAGACAGCAAAATGAACTTTATTACCAAAAATCAGGAAGAATGTTGGCCCGTCAAATTAAAATACGATTTAGGGCATAAATAGACGCACATTTTCTGTCCGGACACCTGACGTACCTCTACGTGCGGTGCAGATTATTCCTGAGTTATTTTCAAGTTATTTCTGAGTTATTTTCAATAATATCGAAATAACCCAAAAATAATGACCACAGGTGATTTCTGGGTTGTTTCGGGATTATTGAAAGTAACCAAGAAATAATCTGAAAATAACTTAATAATACCTTACGTCGCACGTAAAGTTACGTCAGGAGTCCGCACAGAAAAATTTTTGCATAAAAAGACACTAATTAAAATCACTAAAGCATTTCTTAAACATTCTCTGGGAAATTGATAAGTCCGAGGCCTATGGAATTGGATTTAATAGCTGACCGGATTTTAGGGAGGAAGGGAATGTTTTTGGGAGCTGGGAAAGTAAACTTTTACTGATGGTAAGAAAATCTATCTATTTATTATTCCCAACATTTACATGCATACCCCTCAATTTTTATATTTTTATATCTATTATTCAAAACTTTATTTTTAATATATATATATTGTACGTGTCAAAATATGTCAGCACGAACCTCAACACAGATGAACATCTCAAGAGAATGATATTTACAATCGGGCATATCCGTTGACGACCGTCTTGAGCTGAATGTTGGCAATGGTGGTGTGTTTTTTTTTACTGATCGGTGAAACGTACCAATAGATTTTTCACAAGTCAGAACAATTTATAAGTGGCTTTCTTTTGAAATAGATATTGATCAAGTCAAGACTCACCTAACGATCGACAAACTATTATCGATCGAATTGATCCCCTAGTCTTATTATATAATAATAACTTTGTAATTACTCAAAAGTCCATATGAAAAGTCACTCATAAGAGAACCAATATGAATTTTTATAATACTTAGACTTATGTCTATAAATAGGGGCTAAAAATCATAAGTAAATGCTATATTATCTTTTACTATTCTCTACTCTATATATATACATACGTGCTATGCAAAAGCTTGGTAGTTTAAAAATTAAAATTTCGTTGATAAAAATGTAAATACATAAAAATCAAGTGGTGGATATGTAAATATCTATTATTATAATTATTTTTTAGGGCCGTACCCTGCCAGATTTATTTGTCCGAACGCAGTGTCCTTTCCGAGGGTCAGTTTTACCTTTTTATTTTATTTTATTAAAAGACACATAATTTTGTTGAACCCTAGTCTTCGATCAAGCGCACCACGTCTCCTTTTATACGCTATCATTTCTTCTGCCAGCCTTAAAATAACGGAAAAAATATTAGACCAGGGCTCCTAAAGTAGGGCTGCTTTGTCTATATTATTTATAAAAATGATATGTTATTCGATTATTTTACGGTATTATTAGAATATTTCATCACGTTACTGGATTTGAGGTTGAAATATTATTGAAATATTCTCCCGTATTACTTGATTTGGGGCTGTGTTATTCCAATAATATAGTAGAAATTGAAATAACACGGAGAATAAGCCGAACAACATAACCCCAAATCAATTAATGCGACAAAATATTCTAATAACATCGCAAAATAATCAAATAACATATTCCAATCCGAACATTGCTCTCCGTCAAGAGTCCTGATATAATATTTTTCCTAAAATAACTGCATCGTTTGCCCGTTGCCTCTCACGATTTTACACCATCCCTTGAAGCCCGGGAGTTATATAGGACGCCTTTCCTGTGGGGACCACTTGTAGAGAAATTGGACATTTCGCCTTTAGCATCTAAACTTTGGGAATATGTGAGGGAACTGTTCTGCAAGAGTAAAAAATTTTCTTTTTAATTATTAATTTTTAATATAATTAACACTAATGTTCAACTTCACCCTCTCCCTCTCGAAAAAATATTACATCAGTACTACGCACGTAGATGAGCGTGCGTACCCAATGAAATCACGCCACGATATCCCGCGCGACGCAGAAAAAAAAAACGGCGCAGTAACACAGGGAATATTCCCCCCGTGTTATTCATGTGTTATTGTATCCTGAGAATATTCCTGGTGTTATAATAACACAATAACACATGAATAACACACAATAACACAAGAATAACACGGGATAGAATATTCCCCCGTGTTATTGCACCGTTTTTTTCTCTGTCGGGAATATTTCCCGTGTTATTCAAGTATTATTGTGTGTAATTAGTATGTTATTCTATCCTGAGAATATTCTTGGTGTTATAATAACACAATAACACATCAATAACACATGAATAACGCGCAATAACACATGAATAACACAGGAGGGAATATTTCCCGTGTTACTGCGCCGTTTTTTTTGTTGTGTCGCGCGGGATATCGTGGCGTGATTTCATTGGGTACGCACGTTCCTCTACGTGCGTAGTACGGATATAATATTTTTCATCCAAAAAAAAAAGGAAGAAATTTATGTGTGGTCGATTTAATACCATCACTATATGTACATGCAAATTCTGCACGTAATATTTACTCCTAAAAAAGAGAAGTGTAGTGGTAGGTCATGTTGGCATTTTAAGTTTGGAGAAAATATTATGCACGTTCTCTCTGTGTGTGCGTGCGTGTGCGTGCGTGTGCGTGCGTGCGTGCGTGCGTGCGTGCGTGTGCGTGTGCGTGTGTGTATGCGTGTGTGTGCGTGCGTGTGCGTGTGCGTGTGCGTGCGTGCGTGTATGAGTGCGTGTGCGTGTGCGTGTGTGTGTTTCTCCGTACATATGAAGATTATTGCACTAGACAGGGATGCCGTTTTTTATTTTTTCGTGTGCATCCTCACCGTGGATGCACATACGTTTAAACGTACATAATATTTTTTTTCTTTAATTTGTAATATTATACAAATGAATATATATTTGCAATTAAATTTGCTCGAATTATATAGTGTAGCCTACCTTAGCTTATAAGTAGAGATTTTAAGCTTTTTCAAGATGTCTTGAATTCAATGACTTGCCTAAGTGATGTGTAAGCTTTTAATTAACTCCGTTCAAATGCCCCCAATAAGTTATGTTTCATTTTTTTTTTTCAATTAAAGCTCGCATTTCAGATAAAAATATTAGGTCAGGATTTCAGATGCATATGAAGTCCAATAATGGGGTGCCACGTGTCAAGTGGGCTCTATGAACTTTAACATTGACCAATCTCACTGTATTGCAGTGGGTCCACTTGACACGCGGCGCTTCACCATTGGACTCTGGATGTAATATTTGCTCTATATTTGAAGAGGACATAATGATAATATCAAAGATCTTACAAACCAATTATAACATCAACTTTATTATTCATGCATTTAATGATGTTATTTTTATTTTCAATTCACGGCCACTCATTCTAATTGATCAAACGCTAGACTAAAATATTATTGGAATCTTCACTTGTACCCAAATATTCATAAATCTTTCTGAAAGCAATAGAAATTTATTGATAAAAAACTTGATTAACAACATATTTTATTAGAGGATTTACATATATATACCACTCAATTCATACGTAACTATAGCAAAAACAATGGATTTGCGTCAGAAAAAAGTTCGACGCAAAATTAGCGTTTAATTTGCGTCCGTTGAGCGTCACACGCGGTTTCAATATTAAAAGTACCGATGCAGAGTAGTTGAGTCGAGCAGGTGACGCTAACTCGACGGAATAACGCGGAAGAACATTATTGGTCGACGCTAATCCGACGTCAATGCAGTAAAATTTTCTTTAGGTGAACCAAAGCCGCACATCTCTATTCCTTCCTCCCCTTCATGAATTTGTCTCCTCTTGCGCTCCTCCGTCATTTCCAGCATTTCCGGCACATTTCGCTCTAACTTCGTCCAATGTGAGAAGCTATCATCCACACCTCCAACCTTCGGTTTTGCATATGTTTTAATGTTTTTTTTTGTTATATTTTGGATGCAAAGGTGTTATACACAAGCAGTTTGTGCTATGTAAGTTTAGGGTAGAGTTAGACTAGTGTTGATTTTTGTTTGGTTAAGGGTAAGAAAATAATTGTGTGGTAATTTAATAAGTTTAGTGAGTTGATGGGTGAGTTTGGGTGTAAGGGGTTCATTTGTTGATTCTCTGGATTTGTGGGCTTTTGGTTTTAGGTTTGATATGTAGGTAGCCTAAGGTTTTGCGTAGGATCTGTAGATTATAGTCTAAATTTTCATGTAGGTGTGAAATTAGGCTAGGATTTAAATAAAAAATATGACACTTAGTATGACACAATGACTTTGTACTAATCTATGGAGCTACAACTATGATATAGATTGATATTCTAAGCGTTAGATTGTGGATGTATAACATATTATATCCAGGAAAAAAAAATTAACTGATGAGTTTTTGGATGGTGTTGAAGAATTCGTGCATGTGGCATCGCGGCTCCCCGTTTTTCTCTTAGAAGGTTGGTTTGATGCCCTGTATGAAGCACAAGAATCTGAAGAAGTGAAGTTGGGCTATACCATAGGGGATTTAAACTTAATTATCGGTATTATATTTCACATGATGAATTTGAACTAGATCTGCATTATAGTCTTACTGGACGATCAGTGATTTCCATACTTATGGGATGTTATTTGATTGGAGCACAGCTAGAAAATTGACATGTCCCTACAAGCATTCACTTTGAAGCTTGGAAGAAAAAATTCCTAGTTTGATTATCATCAAAGACTCTTAGCACAAGGTCACCCGTTCCGAAGGAATAAATATACATTTTTCAGAAATACATTTTTCAGAAATAAAGTTGAATGATCAAGTGCACCCACAATGATTAGTGGAAGTGATATATTGTAGATGATCAGTGAAGTACCAAAGACCCTTGAGAGGCCAAGATTAGTCTTGAGACATCTTCTAGATTATGGTTTTACACATAATTGGATAAAGTAGAGTATTATTTGGGATCTTACATACTTAAAAACCAATCTAATTAGGCATAATCTAGAGATTATGCATATTGAGAAGAATGTTATTGACAATATATTTAATATTATTTTGGATATCAAGGGAAAAATAAAAGACAACGTTAATGCAAAATTGAACTTAAAAAAGTATTGTAAGAGCATAGGATTAGAGTTACAAGAGATAAATGCATGTAAAATATTAAAACCCAAAATAACATATTGTCTCACATTGGATCAACAAAAAAGTGACACTCCAAAACTTAAGGCAGACCAAGTAGGTTGTACAACGCAAGTGCATGTGTCAAGTAGTAATGCAATTAAAGAGTATCGTGTATCAATCCCTCAGAGAATGTGTAAGAATTATTTTAGCAAAAAAATCTCTAGTTTACTAATTTGATGAATCAAGCTCGTTTGTTTCACTAGGAAGGTTTTTTAGTCCTAAGCCTAATAGATTAGAATAGATCACAAACAAAAAGTGACAGAAAAAGCAAAAAAAAAATTTAAGAGTTCTTTCAAAATAGATGAGGCTCATGCTTCTGTGATTTGGGGCTCGTGGTTATCGTGATTTCCTAAATGTTTTCCTATGAGATCATTTTCAATCATGGATATTGTACTTATTATGTCTTTGTCTAGGTCAAAAGAAGCTTGGAATCCATGAAGTTGAGGCTTCCTCAATACCCATGTGATTCCGCTAAATTGATCTGATCTCCTAGGATGATTATAGAATTTCACCGAAATATGTCTATCTTCTCAGAATTATGCGGTTAACCATTCATCTCAACTATGCAATGGTTAGAGGTCGTAGTTTCCTGAAACATTTTAACATTCTAGTTGACCAGGCGAGGAGTAAATTAAGTCTAGAGGTTAGCCAATAACTTAAGCCTCGAAATTACGAGAAAATGCTAACAAAAACACATCTCAGAAAACCACGATGAAAACTACTACTCCTACATCATAAATATATGAAAAAAGACTAGCCACACATTGTGGAGAAAACCATAAACATATATTCCATGAAGATTTTCATTGCAAGAAATAAACAAGTGCAAAAGTTTATAATAAAATTTATCTTCAACACAGGAGTAACACATTTTCCTCTCATACAAGACCTCTCAATAGCTCACAAAAGACATAAAGGAAGTAACTCCTCTTGAGGTTTCAATCCTAAGAAATTAGAGAATCCTAAAGGGAATGCTTTCTCTAATCAAAACCTTACCCTTCTTATATCCCTAGCCACCCATGATACCCTAAGATCAACCTCATGAGTTAATTTATAGACAAAATTTGGCAAAGGCCAAAAATTTCTTACCAAAATAGGTTTCTACGAACCCGTGCGAGAGCACTTGGTATAGTTTCAGTGCAATGTGACTAAAGTGTGGATGTGCTTGAGTTGGATGGATGAGCAAGCAATGTGGGGTGGGGGGGAGTGCGTTGGTATTATCAAACCATGACTTATTAGATCTTTCTTGGGGGGTCTAATTTTAGTATGAAAACATGAAAAATATTTCAAGTCACAGTTACAATTTTCACACGAGCTTTTAGTGCGAAGGAAAACAAACTTATAATTGAGACGTTTGTGTTATAGGAAACACACAAAAAAATGGAGATCGATTATTATAACATACTAAATAAAGTAGTTCAGTTGCAATATACGGGCTATGTTTAATGTAATGTTTACATGTTCAACTATATGTGGTTTGATCCCATTACTAATCAAGGAATACAGAAAATCGGCTCGTATGATATTACCAAAGCTAAGATGAATAAAAGAAATGCAAAGTATGATCCATTTATTCTGACACATCAAACTAGTCAGGTTTATTATGTTCGATATCCTGATCAAGCAAGGGATAAACTTGATTGAGTTTTTGTATTGAAGAATAGACCATGAAAAATTATTGAGATGCAAAATGTTATTAAATTATTCACCAAAAGTGAATTTTTTTTATTTTCATATTTAGCTTAGCTTAATTGATGAGCAGTTTCTCCTAGAAGATACCACAGGGCTTCAAGAAGAAGTCACTCTAGATATGGATGAAAATGATGATGAGATTGACAAAAAAATTTTAAGTTCTCAAACATATGGATCATTAAATGAAATGACTATAAAATGGTATGTCATAGATGATTAGTTTTTGTACCTTTTTCTTTTACTTTTGTTTCATACATTGTAGTTGTCCTGCTCAATTTTCTTGATTTTTTGTATAGGCACGACATGTTTCACTTTTTTGCTTTTACTTTTCTATCTTACATTACATATTAATTATGCTTACTAATTCTATTTTTTTTTTCTATTGCAAATGACAATTTTTTAGCCTCTAGACCTCGTGTTCAGAGGACTATGACTTTGGGGAACACATATCGGACTGAAGAAGGTCGTCATCAGTAGAGATAATAAGTACAACACTTGTGTAGCCACTCTGATAACCCCTTATGTTGCCCCTCCTCTCACACTAAGTCCCTCATAGGCACCACCTCCCACTTATGTACCATATTTCCACCAAACTTCCTCATATGATGAGTTAGGTCTGTGGAATCCAATACCTAGATGGTTGACACCACTGACAGAGTCTATATTAAGCCAAAGGGTGACTCAAAATTCAGCTTTCATTTTTACAGTAAAGTAATTTCAATTTACATTCTCTTTTATAATGTACCTAACGTTTCATTTGCAGGTTCTACCCCTCTAGATTGCCCATGATGTGGATCGTGAAATCTTCCAGAACAGGTATGATTAGTCATATTTCTCATGGAAGTAGATCCTAATTGCCACTCGTGATATATATTTTATAGAGTTTGAGGTATGGTATTTTAATTTGAAATAGAAATTTAACTTCTATATTTTTATGTTTTTCAATCTTACATACTTTCTAATTTGTAGAGGTCATTTTTCGAGTTGTCGGAACATCACCAGTAGATCCAACAAATTTTTGAGGTTCGTGCCAAGTATAGGTGTGGGGATATGTTCATGACAACATGTAAGAAGGGGCAGCGGCCCTTGTAGGTTGGGAAGGAAGTTTAGGTTGAGTTAAACGGAGCATGAGCCTCTCCAGAGTATCAGAGGAAGAGACTGATAAATTAGTAAAACCGTATGGTAGAGGGAGCCAGAGGGGCCGCTCTCCACATCGGAGGTTCGATCCCCAACATGAAGCACTACTAGAGGCTGTTAAAATTATCTAAAAATTCAGAAGTTCATATTTAATTTTGTAACTCATATATTAATCTGATCATGTATACAAGCTAAGGAGCCTGACAGTGAACCATCCACCGCTGAGTTGTATGTCCTTGCACATCGACGCACAGGCGCACAACAGTAGGTATCCAATCAGTCTCAGTGTGTAAATTTAAGTTTTAAAAATTTAATTTTCTAATTTTTTGTGGAGCTAATAATATTCCAATTAATGTTTAAAATACCAATTAATGCTTGAATTTTGTTATGCAGGAGGAGCATGAAAGCTCCGGGAGAGAAAGAGAGAGATGACTGGCGATACCTCACCGTCGGCCAGCAGCTGTGGTAGTCAGTCTATCACTGCTAAGTCTGATTTTGAGTTGTGGACGCAAGTGGCAGGGAAGAAGAATGTGAGACTGTACAACCTCAGAGCAACGGGGATGGAATTTAAGGCCAAACGTTTACAAGGCATGCAGCTGTAGGTGGGCCCAGCTCATTACAGGCTCAACATGAGGAGCTTTCCAGGCAAGTCATGACGATGAATAAAAAGCTCCGACATGTGCGTGAAGGTTAGCAGATGGTTACAGATAGTCTGACACAGTTGATGGAGAGTTTTGATGCTCTCGAGGCTGAGGAAGAGCATGATGATGATGAGGAAGATTAGGAATTTTCTTATGTGTTAGATGATGTTCCCCCGACAGAGAGGCTAATTATATATTTTTATCATTTCTGTGTAATTAAACTTTCAGTTTTTGTAGTTGTGAACATTGAATACTTTGATCAGTTTATCTTTAATTTAATTCGATATCATTTTTTGGGAGCTGTCTTTTATTAGTTCCAATGATACATAAATATTCTCTTATGCTGCTTGTGTTTGTTCTGTGCAGGTATGAAGAAATCCGATCATCTAGCTATTTTTTGTTACAGGTTTGCGTCCGATTAGCGTCGGCAAATTCCGACGTTATGTACTGCAATAATCCCTTCCATAAAGGATGACGCAAATTCAACACACTTCCGTCAAACAAGGCCGATGCTAAATTGTGCGGGTCAATCTCAAAGCAAATTTGTGTCAGATATGGCTGACGCTAATTTGCATCGGTCGTGCTCGACCCAAGTGCCTCATTTACCCTTACGACACCCACTTTTCCGACGCAAATTTATAATGTCGGAATTTTCGATGCAAATATGAACACAAATAAAAACCTGACACAAATTCCGACACAAAATGATTTAACGAAGCCCATCTTAACTTCAGAATATTTTCGATGCCAATTGGGATTAGCATCAGACAAATGCCCAATTAGCGTCGTAAATTTCCGACGCCAATTGGGATTAACGTAAATATGTATTCACACACCCGACATCCAAACTTAAATTTTTTACATACATACTCCTTCACCACCGCATTTTCATGCGCATTGCCACTCATTAAAAGTTAAAATAATTGCATTATTTTTCATGCTATGAAATATTTGGTTGATATCAATATAAAAAAGTAAACTTTAGATGTTAGATATATAAATATATATGAATTGGGGAGTCTATTACTTTCAATGGCCTCCATGTTCACATGCATATGTATGAAAACATATTATTCGGCAAGCCATCACCATACACCAACTAAAGTCCAAGAGCTTATTGTTTATGTTTTCTTAGCCTTACAACATACAATGAATTCTATATTTGGTCACACATTCTGTGGTAGTCCCCAAAACAACGATGTGTTCTCTTGTTTGTTTCCTGGCTGCACCTCTTTTACACGCTGAAGCTATAATAACATTTGTACTGCGGGTTGGTAACTCAACTGAGGTTGGAAATTAGAAAATACTTCCAATGCAAGCATGATGATTTTAGCAATGAAAGACTATTTGGCAACAATAGACAACAAAACAATTTAATCTATTTGTCGGATTCGTATTAGGATGTCTAACATGTTTAATTTTTTGGATCGGATTTGGGATGATTAATCAACTGGAAGCTGACCTGTCGAACCACAATTGGCTTGAGATTGGCTTGAAATGGACCTGAATTTAAACCGAATAGCGTTTATGTCTTATGCTAAATGTGTTATACAAGTAGGGTCAAAGTTAGCAGATTGAAGATGGGCTGGGTTTGGTTTGTTTTTTTTTTGTCCTATTTAATATTTGGATTGGGTTTTTGGTGAAATAGTTCTAGTCGGGTCAGTTTCGGTCAGACCCAATCCCAACCCGTTAACCTGATGACACCAGTTTAGGCACGAATCGTGATGCGTTTTCATTAAAGGTTTTCTTAGATTCAAATTTAGTAGCACCTAACCTCTAATTTCTACAAAAGTTATGGTTAAATCACGAGCTCAATGACACTCAAAGTGACCCAATCCTAATCCAAATAAGCTCGTATCAAGAACTTGAAGTATAATTGAGAATTTTGAAGCATTAATTGGAAGGCTTTTTTTTTTTAACTTTGTTTTGTTTAATTTTTTGATTTAAAACAAAACATATTTGTTCTATTCGATTGAGATATTATTATTTTAAAAAAAACTAAATATTAAAAATCAATTAAACAAAAAAATTTAAAAAATAAAGGAAAAAAAGAAATAAAAACTAAATTTAATTCGGAATAAACCCAAAATAATTTTTAAATACAATCTTCTAATCAAACTGATAAGAGAAATCCAAAAAAGTAAAGTGTCTTGAAATTAATTATAAGAGAAAATGACATTGACTACAGATCTGATATGGTTTAGCATTTCATCTGAATGTGTTGGCCCCTTATTTTAAGGATGCTGGCTAATACTCAGGAGGATATAAAAGCCTAAGCAACTATCTAAATCAAAACAAAAGAGCTCTTCTCCCATCATATCAACAGAAATATTGAAAAAGGTAGTCTTCTTTTTCTCCTAATTAGAAAATTTGATAGAAATATTTCCTTGCATGAAATCATGTAAGAAAAAAGGTGACACAACCGGTACTTACGAAAGAGATGTGGCAACAACCTCCCAAGTCCTAAGTATCAAAGACATTAAAATTTATGGTTTTTTGATAAAATAACATATCATGAACTCTTATGCATTTTTATATCTAACATCAATTTTTTATATTTACTTGTATAACATTTCATTTTTTAAATCACATAAAAAATAATTGCCTGAAAATTTTATTTCACTTGACATAATTTAGAGTTATTAGTGTTGCTTATGTGTTAGAATATAACTACATAAAAGCTATGTGGCAAGCATGTAAGCTTTCCTTTCCTTATTTTTATGTTAAAGATTAAGAAACTCAATCAAAATCAATGTCCCAAGCTTAAGCTCTTCAATGCTATGAATTTTCTGCCTATCCAAGCCTCAATCTTGTTTTTAAAGATTGATGGTTGTGTTCACCAATAATCGTTATCATTTATAGTTTATGTATGATATGAATGAAATTGCTAGCCTCTTCTATAAGAATGCAAGGCATGATTGACAAGTTATAGAAAAGAACCAAACTCAATGATATAAATTGACTAGACATTATATATAGTTCATAGCGAATTAGTTATGCAAAATCATCAGCATATGGTTACAATGTTTGTATCAGTGCTTATAAACACGAATGTTTTGATTCATTTTCAATTTGAT
>NEWO01000274.1:457179-468155 GCA_003013225.1 Phalaenopsis aphrodite | reverse complement strand
ACCCTAAAGCCAAGTAATCCTATAGGGATTCTTCTTGAATTCTCTTATAATGATCTTATCTACTAAATGTTGGAGGTTAAGATCAATATGTGGAATTTCAAATTGAGTAAATAGGAGAGTTTTGAATTTCTAATTATGGGGGTACCTTTTCTAATTCTCTAAGACTAGTCAATAGGAAAGTCCTATGGCTAGACCTAGACTACTGAAGAAGTTTTTTCTAGACCTCAACCAAAAGTGAGGTCAACAGTGCTCAAGGATAGAGCACGACGAATGAGCGAGAAAAAAAATACTCCTTGGGGGTAAAGAGAGGTATTTCGAGACTCTTTGACCACTTTTATTCCTTAGCAAATAAATGTTATAAGAGAATTCAATGGGAGAGAGATCTCCCTACATGGGGGTTGAGAGAGGAGAGCCCCCATAACCCTTCACTACAAGCTATGAGTCCCTTATTTATACCAGATAAAGCGAGGGAAATACAATATTAAATTTTTATCGCCCCCTTAATGAGGGTAGTACTAGTGGGGGATTTTTGTGTTGTCACACACCATAGAACTCTTTGAAAAACTTCTATCTATTGATCATGCACAACATTTTGACGAATAACTTATCTTCTCGAATGAAGAAAATGTTATCTTAAAATTGGGACTGATCACCCAGATGATGAAAGCCTTTATCAGTCTATGGAATCAGGATTTTTTCCCTTACTTTACGGGTGTAAGTTAAGATTTATTTTAATTATGAGGTCTTATTCCCTACAAGGGCAATCCTTTTTAGTTAAGTACATTTTTAGAGCCGTGATCCCTAAAGAAAACTCTCGATTAATGTATTGAGTCAAAATGTCAGAGGCCAGGCTTTCAGAATTGGAGTGATTGAAAGTGAGTGGAGAATCCAAATTGGAAGAATTAAGTTCAAATGGATGGGACTTACTGTCCGGTGACAACTTGCCATGAGAAAATCCCAAACAAGATGTAGGATGATGTTTGGAGAATGACAATTGAAAGGTTTGAAAGAGCTGATGGTGAGTTTGAACTGATCAAGTGAAGTTGAAAGATAAATCAGGGATATTGGATTTGACTAACAAAAATGGTTGGAAACCTTAAACTAAGAATAGAGTTAGGTAGATAAGGATTTTTAGATGAGTGATGAAACCTTAGAATCTATAATAAATTCCAAGGGAGTACTAATCTAGATCTTGAGAATAACGTCCAAGGTCAAGATGCTCATTTCTTTGTGTCGTCTTGGGAAAATGGGTATCCTTCGACTATGATCATCCTCGTAATACGAAATCCCCTTTAAGTGTCATATTGTGGTTCTTAGCTTCGAGTTGGTTTAAAATAAATTCATCGATAAACATGCGTTAACGACGATAAGTGTGTGGCCATTAGTTTGGTGTCTATGGTAGCTAACATAAGGTCCATGTCATATCTAAGTAGGTTCTGTTCCCGCTCTTTATCTTAAAGTGTTTTAGATATTTATTTGAAGTTCAATATTTTAATTTACGTTATAAATAAATTCCTAGGTTAGTCAGCCATGTTGAAAAATTAAATTTTTTATATGTTTTCAGTTAGTTTTGTTTGAGGTTTGATTTTCTTATGTTTGTAGAGAAAACTAAGAAGGGTTTATCCTTATTTTTTTATGTATTTTTTGTTATTTTTGTTTGATTTTTTAACATTGAATAACATATGAAATGAAACATGAAAATAAACAAATAAAATAACATATATAATTAGCATTGGATCAAACTTGAGACTTAGGTTGAGATCAAATGAAATTGAGGCATCACCAAGGTCAATTTAAGGTCAAGTTTGATGTATGGGGATGTTATGAAGGTTTTTTAACAAAAATTGTGGCCAATTGAATGGACCATGGGTTCAATTTGGTGGAACCAAGTCGTGGGGCCAACATTGGGGCTTTTGGTTTAAATCAAAATTGGGTTAAAATCATGACCCAATTGAGCTTGGATTTGGTCTAGATTGGTCACATCAAGAGTGGATTTGAGTTTAGAATTGGAATTGGGGTAAATTGAGACCAATTTGATAAACATTTGAGGTGATTTGGGGAAAATATGGGCCTTTAAAGGGCAATTTGGGGTTTTGATCAAAGATGGTCAAATTGGCCAAATTGGGTAATGTGATAGTTGATAAAAATAAAATTGGAAATATTTGGGGGGTTGTGGGAATTTTTTAGGTAAGTTCAATTTCCAACTTATGTTAACTTAAAATGAGCTAAGGCATGATACAAGACAACTAGTTTAAGTCTGGGTTGGGCTTGGGCTTGCTTGGGTTGGCTATGATTGACTCAAGTTAAGTTTGGGCTGAACTGGGTTTGATTTGGGTTGACCCGAATCTAGTATGATCCTGGTTAAGCTTGTTTTGATTTGGGTTGACATGAGTTAAGCTAGGTTGACTCGGGTTGAGCTGCATTTTGATTTGGGTTGAGCTAGGTTAAATTAGGTTTGACTTAGGTTAGGTTAGACCTAAGTTGGATCAAGCCTAAGTTAGGTCAAGTTTGGGTTGATTCAGACGTGATTTAGGTTTAGGATTTGGGTTAGGTAAGACCTGGGTTGATTTAGACTTGGGTTGGGTTAGACATGGTTTGGGTCATTTCTAAGTTTGGTTAGGTCTGGGTTGAGTCAGACCTAGGTTATGTTTAGGGTTTGGGTTAGATCATAGTTCAGGTTAGGATTAGACTGGGTTCGGGTTGACCTGAGTTGAACCCAAACCCATGCCTAATCCAAGGCTATTGAGTTGACTAACCTAGCCTAGCTTCTAAATATAAAATAAATGCTTTAATTAAAAGAGAGAAGGACAGAAGCTTACGAAAGGAGGTTGACCATAGGTGATGAAGCTCACCATATATTTTCTTTCCTATGTGCTTCCTATGCTTGAGATTGATGGGATGTGTTAGGGATTGGAGCCGTCAAAGTGTGTCAGAGAGTGCTGAAAAACCAACTATTTATAGGTTGGGAAGGCAGTGGTAGAGCCCTTTGTGATAGTCTGATTATACGGTAGGCTGACGGTCGTGATGAATCAGAAGGTTGGAAGAGCCGCTGATCATCACAAGCAAAATTGTGTGACGGTTTGTTCTTTCATCCTTCGATGAATGCCACATATCGATGGTGTGCCACTGTGAGTGATCACGCTAAGCGGTCACTCCAAATATACCTGAGCGTCGTCACAACCAAGGCTGGCATGACCTTGCCGAGAAGCTTTCGGGCATGGTCGTGCCCAGGCTAAGTGTGACCATGTCGATATACTTCAAGGCGTGGCCATGCCTAGGCCTGGCATGATCACACAAAGGCAAAAATGGGCAAGTCTTATGTGACAAAAAATGTGGTCAATAATTACAAGCTATTATCGTCCTTTGCTTGCCAAAAATATGTTGTTTTGAAAATTTTCGGTCAGCAACATTAGTTAGCGTCGGGTGACCGACCAAGGTGGTGGGTCGACTGCTGGAGGTGACTGATCCAAGTGGTTGGCCCAAGTGGCCTGTTGGTTGGAATTAGGTGGTCATCCAAAATTGACCGGCCAACTAGAAGTGGCAGACCTACGTTGCAAGTTGGCCAGCAGCAGGGGGTCAGCCAACCACTGTAGGTGACCGAACCAAGTGGTCAATCAGTTGAGAGGGTGGGTTGCTAGTGAACTCTTGCGATGGTTCATCAACCTGACGAGTGCGATGACATTTTCCTTTTATACAATATTATATTCTAAAAAAATATTACTTAATTAAATTTTAAACCTGTTAATTTTATCTCGTGAAAGGTTCAACAAATAACTAATTATTATTTTCAAAATTATTTATGTTAAAATTGAGTCAAAAATATCGTGACCCCTTTGCTCCTACTGCGGACTTTAAATACACGTGATTGAGGCATGATGTTGCACGTGCGAGTAGCGAGTTCTCTCGTGTAAGGCAGGAAGAGAATAGTTCTCACGAGAAAAGAAACAAAGGATAAAGACGGTTGAAGAAAGGCGGAAGGTGGGCCCCCAAGTGGCACGGGCTTCATCTACAATATTGGCCCAAAACATGAATAATTGGATCCGGAAAGTAGCCCATATAGTGGGGCCCACCTTTAAAGCTTTCCGACAATACCCGCGCGGTTGATGTCGACCCACATAATAAAAAAATATATATTAAATTATAAAAATAATAATGAAACCTTCGGATGACGACACGTGTCTAAAAATTTCCTTTTTCCAGATCAAAAAAATTAAGAAAATGTATCCTACATCACGCTTGCGTCATCAATGCGTAATTAAAGTGGCATTTTTAATAAAAATTCTCATTTTATAATTTAAAAAATGCTAAAATATGTTTTTTTTATAAATATATTTAATTCATGCAGTTTAAAATCATTTCTAGTATTTAATTTTTATTTTATTATTTTTTAAACATATTATTTAATTGTTTTCTTTTTTAGATTTCATTCTTATAAATAAAAATGTTTAAATTCAAATAATATTTTGATGTTTTATGCATGTTTAAAAATAAATTCATCACCTTCAACTAACGACTACTACTCATTGCCGACTATCACTGGAGAAAATATTATGTCGGAACACTGCTCGTCCGGACGGCCAACCATCAGACACCACATCATCACGCATCTCATCTGCGGGCGACGTGACGTTCGACAGTTTGTCGTACGAACTTGCGGACGTCCGTCCTATCACTAGCCTTTATCTTTGGTTACCCCGCTAGCTTCTATAGATTGCCAAATTTGTTATTGTTTGGCCACTATGGCTATTGCTGCCTAATATGCCCAACCCCTATAAAATGTAAGCCACTATTATCATCTTCATCATCAATGTCCTACCAATCACCCCTAAATAAATTTATTTAATATTTAAAAATAACACATGATAGCATAGTTAATTTCAAATTAAACATAAATTTAAAACCGATAATTAATTTTAAAAAATAATTTATTTTATTTTAAAAACATTAAAGACATCAAAATGCTATTTTTAAGAACTATCATAGGTGTTGGTTCAATAGTGATTTCCTCTAATTACATATTTGAATATTAAATTGAATATATCATGTTATATAGTCTTACAACATATGGCCAAAGGAGATAATAGGTCAATTTGAAAAATATTTATGGGCACTAAATAAGTTAGGAATATTGATGGAAGGGGTGGTTCTTTATTCAAATATGAGATCATTAGAAAATGACATTTTTATATAGAAATGTTAGTCTTCATGATGGGAGCCATTCACTATAAAATTGTTGTCAAATTAATTTCTATAGAGCTTATAATGGCTATACAATAGATTGATCTAATAGAAAAAGAGGCACCACTTTGATAAAATAGTTTGAGTTGAAAGTTTGTTAGAACATCTATAGATTGAGAAAAAAACATAGGCTATTGGTCCAATTTGGATAAATTAAGTCTTTTTAATGCTCAAATTCTTGCATATTTAGAGCAATTAGAGTTTGCCTGAAGAGATAAGTTTTGTGGTTTTATGAATCATTTTAGGTTTATTGACATTCAAATTAAATTTTGTAGCAAAAAATTATTATTATTGCAATGTTAAATGTAAAGAAGATTGAGCATAGAAAGATATATCAAAATGTGTCATATCAGAATTTTCTTCCTTAATCGATTTGACTTCAAATTACACTATTCTTGCTTCATTTCTGCGAAAACTCTATTTATTGCACCTGTAATAAAAAACATGCAAAATAACTTCCATTAAAGTGCAATATCATTAAAAATGTAGATAAAATGAGCATTAAATGTATATTTAAAATAGATAATTTTAAGGTGGATCCTCAACTTACTCAGAAGCATAAAGATATGCACAAGGGAAGAGTGCCGATGAAATAGAACATGTAGTTCAATCAGAAGGATCCAATAGAAAGAATCTCAAGTTCAGTTCGGGTTGACATAGTAGAGTTTCGACTTAGTACTGTAAAAACTTATGCTAAATGAGTAAAACAACATTAGGTTGAATATTTGATGGGCTCTAACACATGTTGTTGTTATTGTTAGCTTGGTCACATCGTTAGATGTGGTCTTTCACTTAGGTCGAAGAACACAGAAGATAAAAAATCCGTTGGAGCTCCTTCACAGAAGACTGCATGTGGGCAAAAAAGAGTAGAGTCTACAACTTTAGCTCCTACCTAATGTTAACCAAGACAACCTGTAGGGTCTCAAGTTTATTCCATCATTCATAATGAGCCTAAAGAACCTATTGCTATTGATGGTGATGAGCCTGATTAGTTTGGCATTTTCTTTTTCTCCTAGGACATTTTCATGCTTCAATAATTATATGTTCTAAATTATGGTTGAGTCGTCTTGTATCGAGCATTTACCTTAGTGATTATTGAATTATCTTTAATTTTCTCATGAAATTTATGTATAGCTAATGTTGTCTTGTTTAATGAAAAATGACTTGGGGTCTATTTATTAATTTCGAGAAAGAAATTTTGGTAAGTGGGAATATTGTAACAGTTTTGTTACATGAGAGGAGGGGAAATGAATAACCGAGGAAGAGGAAGGGAGGGATCAGCTGAATGAATAGAAGGAGATAAGAAGCGAGAAGATCAGGAAGTCGAAAAGGTGAGAGAAGAAGCAGTAAGGTAGGGAAGCCAAAACAAGTAAGTTCGTCTATAAAATTTTCGTATAAGGCGGGTGAGACTTACTTGAGAGTCCAACGACAGTGTCGAGGTAAGTAGAGGAGGACTTTTGGGATCGTGTGGGTTTCGCTGGTTGTGGTGAGTACTACTAGCATTGGTGTCGAGCCGCGATCGAGGAAGTTGACGAGGAAGCTATTGTAGCATCTGTAGTGAAGCTCTTTGTCCGTAAAACAAACGAAAAAGCTTGCAAAGGGGAGAGAGAGCGGGTTTTGTGGTGAATCGGATCTCGCAAAGACGAAAAAGGCGATGCCTTCATACGGTATAGGGCTCGAGAGAGGTCCGATTTATTAAATTATTTTAAAATTAGATAATAATCATAATAATAATAATAATAAAAATAATAATGAGGATGATGATGATGATGATAATAATAATAATAATAATAATAATAACAATAATAGTAAGATATTGAATAGAAAATTTTGTGGGATTTCATAAAGTAAATACTTTGATAATGAGAAGCCAATAATTTATAAAAATAATAATTATTTAAATTTTAAATTTTAAAGTGTTGAAATCTAATTAAAATAATGTGATATAAAAAATACTTGATAGTTAAATTAAAACATAATTAAATAAAGTGATAATTGTATATTTTATATTTTATAGTTGAGAAATTGATAAAATTTAAGAGCGCGCAAATCGTCCATCATTAAAGTGAGAGCTCATATTCTTTTACTATAGTAGTATTTAGTTTTTTCTCGATCAAATGCATTTAATGTTAGTATTATAGTACTGCATACCCATGATTTATGGTTCTATTGAATTTTGTTCATATTGTATGAATGATATGTGTTCTGTTGTGCTTAATTTATCATTGAATCATGTACAAGAATATTGAATGTTATGCAATTGATAGTGAAATATTTATTATTATAAATTAAATATTTTTATATTATGTTTGTATATACATGCTTGGCTATGAAGGAGTCACCCATGGATGATACTAGTTGGGAAAACTAAGGCACCTTTGCACATATATGGAAAAATATATTGATATTCATGTGCCTTAATTGACATAATTTTTTGACTCTGCTCATGTGACAGTTGTACCGATATCGAATGATATTGATATATTATTGATATAATATGATTCATTGAATAATATGTCAAATATTTATACAGATTTATTAAAAGTTTAACTGACATGCATATTGTTTCATTTTTTCATTGCATTACTATAGTTAAAGAGTATGAGTATTAACTGACTTGCTTAGCTCACCCCTCTCTTAAACTAATTTTTCAGATTAATTAAGTGATTAAAAGATGAATAATAGAAAAGAAAATGTGTATAAAAGATACAAACAACCAACAACAAGGTAAATTTAAATATGCCGTTTTAACTCATTTAATTAGTAGCTCTTTCATTTTGTTAATAGCTAGTTATAGAAAGTATACATCAAAATTTTATTCCTCACCGTCCGAGCTTCCGTTCCTGCCTTGGTTGATTCCAAGCCACAGGCAAGGTCGTGACTGCTACGGTAATCATAATAATAATATTTGTCCAAATTCATCTCTCCCATTAACTACTCTAGCTTATAAGATTCTTAGTGCTCAAAATCAAATTGGAAAAAAATTATATGATGAAATCTCTTATTGGAGATTGTTCTCCCCACTTTCTCACCACCTCCATCTAGCTCACAATAAAGCCTTATCATTGAACGTTTATCTTACAGAAATAATCCACTTTCACTATGTCCCTCAAGAATACTAGAAAATCAAAATTTTATCGATAAGCATATTAGATTTGAAAATGATATCTCCAAGGATTTGAGCCCACCTTAAGAAGCTATTCTCTAAATAGTAAACTTGAATCAAGAAATAACACTAAGCAAAGTCTACATTTCACTAGAGCTTTTGTAAGCTTTGTAGAAAGTAGTGATTCTCAATGGTGGTAGACTGATTATTATTAAACTATATTAATTTTTTTAAGATGTTTAATTATATTTTAAGATAATTTCAATGATAGTTTTTTTCTCTTTTATCTTTCTTATTTGGAACTAATGATTCTCTAATTTTGTATTTTCGTCTTAGTAGTGAAATATTATCGTCCCGCTTAAAAGGAAAAAAAACACTAATTCCCCCCACCCCTGCGTCAACATTCAAACTTATAGATTCTCATTCATTCGAACCTTCTCAAAATCACTTTCAATCTTTCACTCATCACAATTTTATTTTGTGACCTCCAATGTAGTCAGCATAAATTTAGCAGATACATGATGTCATTAGATCAATAATAAGAAAATAGGCGAGTGATAGACACAGTTTATTGTTATTACCCTGCCACCATATCATCTCAAAAGACCTGGCTCACTTGAATCTAAGAAAGTCAAGAATGTTGACCCATGGTTAAAACCTAGTCTGATCAATTTTTTTTATCGTGGGAAGATTTGATCCCCACCATTAATCTTAAATGAAAACAAAACTAAAATAATATAAGGATCAAAATACACCATTATGACTCCATAAGTAAAGCATAAATGTAGTTCTCACTTGAAATGTTATGACATATGTCATGGAATATCGGACTAAGTTATAGACATTCATTAAATATAATGTGTTGTCAATCATCCATTATGAACATAAGCCCGCTCTTAATTGTGGGTCGTTGATAAAACAGGTAGTACTCTATGATAAAAATGAATGTATTTGTATTTATTTATTTGTTATGACATATGTCAGGATAAATGCATGCATGCATGAGAATATGTATTTCATTTTCAAAAAGATATTAATGGTGATATTTTTGTCCTAACATTAAAGATTTGAGCTACATCCATATAAATATAATATTTAAAGATTAGATATATATATATATATATATACATAAGAATTGTGTGATAACACACACACACATATTTTGGGAAAATTATTCTATCGGGACTTCTAACGTAGAGATGCGTTTGAAGTTTACTTGTATGCGGACACGTGGCTTCAATGAAACACATGCGCTTTCCAGTGATCTGACCCGGTAACATAGGATGATATTTCTCTTGTGTTATTCCACACTATTGAGGTGTTATTGTGATGATATTGATGTGTTATTACATTATTATAACACTGAGAATATTCCCAAAACATAATAACATATGAATACCACCACAATAACACTTGAATAATACAGAATAACACGGGGGGAAAATTCCCCTGTATTAAAATATTTTCTTTTTATCACCTTCACGTTGCGTGATCTCTACATCCGGAGTCTGGACGTGTTATTAATTATTTGTAAGAAAAAAAAAAGCAAAAACTTGCCGGCATGACTTGGAATAAAAGTTCATAGACGTGTTTTCAAACGTTTGTGTTGTCGGATGATGTATAATCCACAGGAGACAGTAGTTTTCAGTACTTCAAAATCAATCATTTCATGATAAATCACACTATTTTATTCCCATTTCTTGTGCTCTTTTACTTAACATAGATTTGAATAGAGATTGAACTAGTTTTTTTTATTGTGTGGTCATGATTAATATGCTGAGTTTGTGGTCAAAATTAAAGGTTGAAATACAATAATTATTTCTTCATATATATATATATATATATAAATATATAAAGAATGTTCGAAGGCTATTATACGAGACCTGATCATCCCTCATGTGCCTATAATTCGAGTATCATGAATAGCCTGTTAATGTTCGGCTCTATTCAAACTTTGATTGAATTAAAGTGGTTTTGACTTAGGCTCAAATTTAATTTATTCATTTCATAGGACTCAAAAATATGAATTATTATATTACTATTATTAAATTTATAAAAAAATAATTATTTTTAGTAGACCTTGTACAATATTCGAACACTGTTCATATATATATATATATATATATATATATATATATATGGCTTTTGTAATTAGCAATGTCAGATGATTTTCGATGTGGGACAAAACTCTCATGGGAATTTTAGGAGTATTTACATACATACTAGTCATATTTTAGCTATTTAGATATTAACAGCTAAAATTCTAATTTTTATAAGTATAGCACCAAAACAATTTAAAAAAAATAAAAAAAAATTAACATTTTTTAAATACAATATAAGAAATAATATAAATAAATATATATAATATAATATATTATTTACGTATTTAATTATTTTGAGCTAAAACAAGTCTAACATGAACGAACAAATCTTTGTTTGTGTCCGACTCGTTTATAAACGACCTCAAAAAATTTATTCATATGTGACTTGTTTACTTAATGACAGAATCGAACACGAGATATTCACGAGCAACGAGCTTTTTTATACCCCCATTCGCAACTTCATCACAAAAGATATCATTTGCTGGCACGACTTACCGATGGTGATTATAACAGTTAACAAGGTTCGCCAA
>NEWO01000274.1:425457-444940 GCA_003013225.1 Phalaenopsis aphrodite | reverse complement strand
AGTCTGTTTAGCCGTTCAAATTAATTAGGACTCATCTTAACAAATTGATGTAATAGAAAGATTTTAATTATTGTATGAACTAGCAACCGATAATGGTGGTAAACCTATCAGAGCCATATATTAAGCTTATATCTCGTCCACTAATCATGTGCGGACTCAACTCAACTAGATGCAAGCATAAAATGTGCATTAATATGAGATTTAGTTATTGACAAACTCAAGCCTCTTAAGAAAAATTATTTCATCATGACACCGGACGGAAAATTTGCGTCTAGAATCCAGTAAGTATGTGTCACATGACAAGTTGGTCTCATCCCTCTAAAAACCTACCCAACCAGTATTGCAATGGGGCTCACTTTCCACGTGACAAGTGCTCGCTGGACTCCATATGCAAAATTAACTTCTGGTGTCCTGATGGAATGATCTCTCCCAACTTAGGGGAAGAAAGCGTTCTGAGTACTGAAGATTGCAAAGTCAAAACATTTGGGTTCATATGACTTCCTCACATAAAAGGATCCTCTAGTACATATAATCCAACAGGGGAATAAATTAAATGCATAGAAAAACATGATATGCCAAAGAATAAAAAAATATTTTAAAGTGAATTTAATAAAATTAGATATCTTAAGAGTGAATAAGTTCACTCAAAAACACATGACCAAACTAATATATATATATATATATATATATATCTGCCTAAAAAAGCATTTACTAAATTGTGACAAATATATTAAAAAATTATGACTAAAACAAGGCAAAAATAATGTACATTACTAAACCATTAGGAGAAAGATCTAGCAAAAAAAAAAAAAAGACTTCATAAAAGATAACTTGGTACTCAAGCAAATGTCATATGCCCAAATAAGAAAAACATACAGGTAAATATGATGCACTTGAACATTGAATAAATACTTGGACAAACTATGATAGGCCCAACTCAAATGATAGTTTATATCGAAGACATATTGAAGCTATTCGCGAAAATCTTAAAATGGATTAAAACTACGCGAAAATCTTAAAATGGATTAAAACTACGCAAAAATCTCATACGTATGATACTACTCAAGTTCATAATTTTATCCACCATTACCACCTAACTAAGAGAATCAGGAAAATGAAAATGATGAAGATCAGAGGGAAGAGACAAAGTAATGCATCGATAAGTTCTACATTAATATGAATCGATTTTGTGCATAAGTTATGTAATTTGATGCCAACAAATTACATTCAGTAAACTAACAAGCACATTTTTACAGCATGGAAAACATCAACATGTCATGAAGAACCTTATTTTCAAAACGACCAAGAAAATAAACAGATTCAAGAAATTCAATTACAGCAAACCAAAATGAATTGCAAAATTTAATACATTGGTATGAGGTTTAGCCATGAATCGAACTCATAGCTAACATTTTCACAGAATCAATAACTGAACCAGAAGGTTACTAATAATCAAGAATGAAATTTACAAAACTGAACTCTTGCCAGAGTAAAATGTGCAAAAAATGCATAAAATATCTAGAATTTCCAAAACATGTCTTCAATAAACAGAAACTAATACATTTCTGGTTAGATTTCCTCTCTTAATGTTATACAAAAAAAGAAAAAAACAAAAGAAAACACTGCGGGATTTATACACATACCACTAAATTTTATTGTATTTAAACATCTAATATCTAAATCTTTATATTTACTTATATAATTCATTACTGTCAAAATGACATCAAATATATACATGAAACTGTGTATTTCACTCTAAATAAGTTAATATTAAATGATTAAGATTAGATATATAAATATATAAAAACTCAGCGGTATGCATGTAAATCCCCTTGTCACCTATTACACAACCAAATGCTTCGAGCTTGGTGAAGATATCTTCAAATAGACCATCTGGATGTACCCGTTGAATACGGAGGCATCGAGCCTGGCCAGGCCAAGTCTTTTGAAAAGCAAATACTGGCCATCCTCGACGATGGGATTTGACGTGCGTGCTGGGTCATAACTAGTTTGGTGGGTGAGAGAGGGCCCAGCGACGGGCGGGAACTCCCAGTACACATCGAGCAATGACTCCACAAACCTGCTAATGCGAAAATGGTCGAAATAAGAAATTTCTCTGTTGCTCTGGTTCAAATCATCTCGTAGCTCTCCTCTGACACCCCACCATGCCTTCCCATTACCACATAACTCTTCTATGTCCACAGCGTTTTCCCACATTTTTCTTCTTTTTCTCCTTATTCTTGCTTCGTCTCCATCTATGAAGCAGCTATGCCCACCACCTTAATAAGGAGAAAAGAAATAATGCTGAGAATTATGAGGCTACAAAATGTGGATGAATTCTCGTGAATAAAAAGGACTAAAGCATCTACTTCTGTCAACATAGGCATGTTGATATAAAGAGCTCCTTTCGAGGGCTAAACCCGGTTATATTCAGAGTCGGCAATTGCCCATTTTGAAATTTGAGATTTCTCTACATAATTAATATTTTTTTCTTACGTAGAAAAAAATTAACATTTGATGATCCTTAAAAAAAGGCTGCTCCTCCCATTACATTTGGGGCAGGCATGCCAACTAATGATTTTGACGGTCGAGGAATTGCAGCTTTAGTTAGAGAGATTTAAAGTGTGAAACTGGCTGCTGAGTAGGTGAGCCAAAGAGATTTTCTAGCAAAGGTAGTGATACCAGAGGAAAAGACCCAAATCACAAAAGTAACTTTTATTAATGGGAAAATAAGATTACACACACAGTATGAAAATAATATCACTAAAATATAAAAAGACACGACCAAACACCTTGAAAGTGTAGCCCAAGGGCGGTGGCGATCGGCTAGGTGGATCGGGATGGTTAGCGGGGGTGGCGGCAGCAAAGATGGAGTGTTGGGCGGCAAATTTGTCTGCAGAACAGCAGGATGTGGGGCTGAACAGCCGGTTTGGAGGGGCTGGACAACAGGTTTGTGGCTGGAGGTAGGCTGGAGACGGTTGGCGAAGGGATGGAGTGGTGGAGCTGCTATGGAAGAAGTAGGACAGCAAGGAAACAAAAGTAAGGTAAGATAAATGACTCGGCAGGGTTGAGATACAATCAGAGCACCAGTCGAACCGTTAGAGACGATCACCACCTCAGACAAAAGACAATCGGAGCACTACCTCAATGTCAGATACAACCCTCGAAGAGAAAATACCAAGATTAAAACCTGAATTCAGATATCAAACAAGACCCCTAACTCCAAGCACATCATCTCTTATTTATAAAGAGACTTGACCCAATTAGAAAGCTCTAAAATAAGGAGAATAAATCCATATTTCAAATTTCAGTAAAAGATTTAAATTAGAAATGAGAATAAAAATCATATTTCAGTTTTTAGGAAATGTTTTAAATTAGGAAGAAGAATAAAAATTAGATTTCAATTTAGGAAATGTTTTAAATTAGAAAATGGCCATAAAAAAAAGGAAATGAGGGAAGAGGATGGTGGGGGCGGCAGCCCCCCTCCCTTGAGGACCATCTGGTCCTCCCCAAAGCCACGCATTAGCCTCCCGGGGTAGGGGGAGCTTCGACGTCATTCGTCAAAGCTTTCGGTCTTGGTCAATCGTTGTTAGATCCCACTGATGACTGCACTGGCTATCAAATCATCTGAGAAGCTTTTTTCCATTTGTGAGCATACCTCCCTGAAATTTGTTCTAGTTGGGCATAATCTGAGCCGGATGTACACCACTATGTAGCTTCTCCTTAGCCAAATTTCAAATAAATAAATGTCTCATATGCTTCTCATCTATGACAAGTTGGGTCTCAAATAGGTTGACGGTTTGAAAGAGTTTGATTGATGGATGAATTTTATTATCTTTTGGGTCTTCTCACTGGCTCTTGAAGTTTTGGAAAATGGACATTTCCCATTGCGTTCCATTAACAAGAGCTTCACACCGGTCTTTCGTATCTTTATGTGGAACACTGGGGGTGGAGTTTGGAAAGCTAGTTGCCTGTGATGTTATTGGTTGGTTACCACTAAGATTATTCACTGAAATTTTAAATTTCAACATATTTTGGTCTGTGTGATCTTTATTTGTCTCAACAAAGAGTTCTCCATCTTCTAGGAGAGGAGGAACCACAAGCTCATCAAAAATTGCATGTTCTTTTTTATCACATAGAGGAAAGACATTGGATGTATCCACGAACAAGGGAGGTCCATGGGGAATGATTTCATTAGATGAAAGTTCACGATCGAACTGCTCTTCAGCGTCTGTAGTGTTCTTACCTCGGGTTTCAACAACGCCTTGCTTCGTGAAATAGATCACTCCCCTGGTTGTGCATTCTACTTCCACATGTCCGAAATCATAACACTTGCAACATTTTCTGGCTGTGACAGACTTACGGATTGATTTCGTTAGATAGTAGCAAGAGGAGGTCAGGTGATGCAGTCACTCCTCTTCAGAAGCTAGAGTCTGTCAATTTTGGTGGTTGTAAGTATGTAGGAACTGACACTGTGTTTCTTGCTTCATCTTCGTGTCTCCTTGTTCTCCCCGTCGGCTCTCCTGATCACGATTGAGTGTAACCTCCCATTAGATTTCATTCTCAATGTCTGTAATCCACTGTTGAAGTCGGTGGATCTCTCGCCTTATTTCCTCCCAGGAAGACTCGGACATATACCTCATTAGTGGTATGGCTAAGGTTTAGAGTAGGGAAGTGAGAGAGGTTTAAAAATTTAACTTAGGGTTGCAGATTTTGAAAATCAGCAAGGGGATGCACTCACTTGGTGATGTAGTCACTCATCTCAGAAGCTAGAGTCTGCCACTTTTGGTGGTCGTAAGTAGGTAGAAACTGGCACCGTGTTTCTTGCTTCATCTTCGTGTCTCCTTGTTGTCCCTGTCGGCTCTCTTGATCATGATTGAGGGTAACCTACAATTGGATTTCATCCTCGATGTCTGTAATCCACCGCTGAAGTCGGCAGATCTCTTGCCTTATTTCCTCCCGGGAAGACTCAAACATATACCTCATTAGTGGCATGGCTAAGGTTTAGAGTTAGGAAGTGAGAGAGGTTTCAAAATTTACCTTAGGGTTGCTGATTTTGAAAATCAGCTAGAGGAATTGAGGGTTAAATCAAAGTATTAGGCTGTGGTGGGGGATAAGAAAGAAAAAAAATTTTTGAGGGGTGGCTTGGGTGGAGACGGATGCTAAGAAAGCCTAGGATGAGACTAGGGTTGAGCTAGTCTGATACCAAATGATACTAGAGGAAAAAACCTAAACCACAAAAGCAACTTTTATTAATGGGGAAATAGGATTACAACACAGACAAACAGAAAATAACATCACAAAACATGAAAGGAAAAACAAACACCTCGAAAGTGTAGCCCAAGGGTGGTGGAGATTGGCAAGATGGATCGAGATTGCTAGCGGTCCGTTGCACACAAACACCTCGAGAAACTTCATCTTCCGTTATTGAAGAAAAAACCTGAAAGAATGGATAATGTTGAATGAAAGTTGTTGAATCAAAAAATTTTGGGGGTTATTTGATCGACTCTGTCGAGGCCCGTTGCACACAACGTCGTCAAGGAGATGACGACTGCAGATCTCATGACAGTCTTATCAGGTATGTATGAAAAACTATCGGCGAATAACTACGTGTATTTGATGAAGAAGTTATTTAACTTGAAGATGACGGAAGGTGTTTCTGTTGCTCAACACCTGAATGATTTCAATGTTATCACAAATCAATTGTCGTCTGTTAAAATTGATTTTGATGGTGGGATACGTGAACTGATATTATTGGCATCGTTGTCGAAGATTTGGAAAACCATGAGAATGGCAGTTAGCAATTTTGTAGGTAAATTTAAACAGAAATATGATGATATTTGTGATTTGATTTTGGCTGAGGAGATGCGCAGGAAAGATTCTGGTGAGATCTCAGATACGAGTACGACACTGAATGTTGATTTTAAAGGGAGATAGCAAGACAGAAAATTAAATAGAGGGAGGTCACAATCAAAGTCTAGTCAGCAGACAACCTGTTGGAATTGTGGCAAGGTCGGCCACATAAAGAGTAATTGCATGAATCCCAAGAAGATGGAAAATGATAGCGCAAATGTGGTATCTGAAGAAGTACATGATGCATTATTGCTGGCAGTTCATAGTTTTGTTTATAACTGAATATTGGATTCAGGAGTTTCTTTCATACTTTCATACAATATTCCATCAGGATGTGAAATTATGTTGCAGGTGGCTTTGTGAAAGTATATCTGACAGATGGAGAAGCTTTGAATGTGGTAGGAATTGATCTACCAGAGGTCATAGTGCAGGACAGTGATAGAAGTGAAGAGGAGAGTCAGTCCGAGGCATCCATTCTTATTGTTCCACAAACAAATGATAGAAAACTACAAAGCTATGAAGAAATCTTGCAATATGAACGTTCAAACAAGTAGGAGCTGACAGAACTTCCACTAGGGAAAATGAATTACACAACAAGTGGATGTACCAGGTGAAGACTAAGTTTAATGGCAGTAAGAGGTACAAGGTTAGACTTGTTGAAAAAGACTTTCAGCAGAGGCAGGATATTGCCAATGCAGTGGGAGTTATAAGCAGAGACAAGAGCAACCCAAGAAATGGCTTGGAGATGCAAAGCTATGTTGACCCTGATGATATGTTGACTAAGGGTGTTACTCTGCAGAAACTAAAATTGTGCATAGCTTCAATTTGTCTTCTGATGTGAAGGCAGGAGCTTTGAATCGCAGAGGTGAAGAATTTATGTTTGAAGAAAAAGGCGACACAGTCAGTGGAGAATATCAGTTTGAAGAAGAAGATGTTGTTTGTGTATCGGTCTCCACATGGGAGATTTGTTGAGTTTTGGAGCCCGGTCCGACCTCTCCTGCCCTCGCTCTCCCGATCGCAAAAGGATAGATAGATTGCCGGATTGGGATCACACAGAAATTTTTTCGGAATAACACAAAAACTTTAATAAGAAAACTTGAATTTTATTGAAGAAAAGACTTACAAACAAGAGAGAAGTAAACTCCTGGTTGAAGACCAGATGTCTGCAACTCTTAAACTGACTCCAAAATATAGATAAAGGATGGAAGGAACCACGGTATGAAACCATGGTTTTGCCCACAGAAAATAGAAAACCAGAGGCAAAAGTAGCCCACGGTTTTCAAAAGCAAATACCACTAGTGGAAAGCAAGATGCTTTCCAATAATTCAAACCACTTGCGGAAAGTAAGATGCTTTCCAGCACAAGCAAACACTATAATACAGATAGCAGTGCTGAAAGCAAGATGTTTTCCAGCTCAGACGCATAATACAGATAGTGGGTGGGGCCCATCACATGCTCCACTTAAAATAAAATACAGACACACAAATACATAACATATGCGTACATTCTTTATGCGCCATTTTCAAGACCTCGTCCTGTCACGTCCATGACAATACCAATCAGGCTTCCTAGCTTTTGTTCCATTTCTCGCACAGAGGGGGCGATGTCTGACTAGACGTTATCCTTGGTTGATTTAGCACGGCATTATTTTGACTTATTTTTGTAGACGTAAAGGAGGATTCGTAACTCCTCGAGTACTTGCTAGACTTGCTCAGACTCCACTCTCTTGGCAGCTCCCCGTAATTTATCGTGTGCGTCACAGGATATTGGGAAGTCAAAAGTATCCCAGAGTAATTCCCAGTGGAGATCACTGACATCTTTAGGGTTTTTTATTGCATTCTTTGAGATCCATGGCCTTCGATCAGCTATGCCCTTGCGCATCCATTGATAATCATTTGATGCAATCTCACTATATTCTTCCTTTCCCTTCGCAGCATTTCCTCTGCCACTTCTTGGGTCCATTCATGGATATTTGAAAATAAGAAATTAACTTCCTCTGCTTTTCCTGCAATAAGAATAAACGTTAATCGTGAAAGAGAATCTGCAAGGATGTTATTTTTTTCGTCTATATGTTCAAATTGAACAACGATCCCCAATTTGTTGATGAAATCGGTGAAGACTACTCATCTGACTCTAGATGGTTTATTTTAGTCTGTTTTATTATAGAAAACAATGATGGCTTGACAATCAGTTCTTAAGATAATCTCAGATTTATCCAGATAATGAATTTTTAAAACATTGAGTGATTCCATGCATGCATATATCTCGGCATCAATTGTTGATTATATCACTGGAAATTTTCCACTAGCATAAGCACATACCCTTTCCGAGGATCTTGAATCATTCTTTTATATTTTCCATTTAGAAATTCCACCTCAGCCTTCCATACAACCATCAGTTTCTAATATCATATAAGCGTTCAATGGTGGTATTTCAAGATCTGAAAGTTTTTACACAAAATCCTTGATTTTTTTTATCAGCTTCCAGTCATGATCCTTTAATCGTTTATCACCATGAGGTAATGTCTTTTGATAAAGAGGGCGTAATGTTCCTAAGTTAGGAATATAATTTCGAGCACAATTAAGAATTCCTAACCAGGATCTCATGCCTTGTTTTTCCTTAAGCTTTTCTTCTAGAAAATCGACAATTTTTCTTATAATATGCTGTTGCAATTTAATTTTTCTTTTTCCAATAATAGCGCCAAGGAATTTAATTTCAGGAACCGCAATCTTCATCTTTGTTGGGGACAGAACTAGTCATTCTGCTTCAACAATCGAGAGAAACTTCTCTAGATGTTTTTTTATGATCAGTCACATTTTCACTAAAAATAATAATATCATCTATATACACAGTAAAAAATTCTGTACAATCTTTAAAATAATAATCCATCTTTCAACGGTGAAAGATGGTGGGGGCATTTTTAAGTCCAAATGACATAACCAGTCATTCATATAATCCGGTGGGGGCAATAAAAACTGTCCATTCTATATATTCAAGGTGCATTGCAACCTGATGGAAGTCACTTTTTAAACCGGACTTAGAATAAATTTGGCTTCTACTTATTCGCTTCAACAATGTATTAATGTCTGGAAGTGAATATTGATATTTATATGTATTGTCGTTTAAGGATCTAAATTAAATATGAGTCGTTCTTTTCCACGTATTTCCTTGCCAGTTTTAGGATCAATAGACATACCTGAATTTACTATGATAGTCATCATTCTATGTCTGCTTTTGCTTGGTCTTATTACTTTCAGTTCTAGCAGACTGTCAATATTTCTCTTGAATTGATCCTGCATCGCTGGAGTAACGTGTTTAAGAGGCTTATCTTATATTGTCAGATCTGGGTTGATAATCTCTATTTTACACGTTATCTTACTCTTTGTCCAATGTTTTTTAGGGTTATCACCAATATATTCATTATTCTGCAATTTCCGAAAAATTGATCGAATTTTTTTTCATGAATGGATTTTCATCACTTGAAATATTGGAATAAAAGAATTTTGGTTGCATTTCAGTGTAGAAATCATAATGAATTTCTAATTCAAGAATTTGTTTGGCAACGATTTCTACGTCAGTAGTGGGTGGCACATGTGTGACTTCCTTATAAAAAGTGATCATGTTTCCTTCAATACGCATGCCTCCTTGCATACTTCTGATGAAGTTGCAACCAAGGAGCATTTGTATGCCATCCTTAACTTCTATTTCCATGCAGTATATAAGTGGAATTTGAAAGCTATGTTTAGAAATAAACATTTTACCTTCTTTCATTTTCTTTCCAGACTGTGTAGTCGAATTTACTTCGCTAAAAGAAACCTGATAATTAAAATCTTCAAATGCAGCCTTAGAGAGATCTTTTGTGCTAGCACAACAGGACATTGCACCAGTATCCAAAATTGCTTGCAGTTTAAATCTTTCAACTCTGGGTATTTCAAAGGTAATGATCATGTTGTATAGTTTGTTCATGACTCGTTTTGGAGGCTTTTTCACTTGTTCCTTAAGTACTTCATGTATTTGTTCTTTAAATACTTCACTTAGCACTTTTATTCCGTTTTCATCAACAAAATGCTCGAGTTCATCTTCTTCTTCAGCGAAGACAGCCTTCTTGCCTTTATCATGCAGCGCTAATTCTTGCATATCATTAGACAGATTCTGTTCCAACTCTTGTTGAAGCTTTTCTTTGAGGCGGCGATTTTCTTCAAGCAAATGTTCAGTATATTTTACTAGTTCATGAATCAAATTGTTCTTTGATTGTAATTGTAGCAGGGACAATTCTTTCTGAACTGTTATTGATAAATAAAATTTTGCACAGAGTGGACAAGCGGTCAACTTACAAATAGTGCAATGAATCCTCATGTTTATATTTGTAATTATAAAACAGTATGAGTAGTGAGCATGTTTACGTTTAATTGGTTTATTTTGTTCCCACTGATGGGAAGATTTCTCTTGATCTTCAGCTAGTTTGACGGCGCACCGCCAACCAAGATCTTCTTTCATCATAAATCCATATTCATCCGTAGGACCATTCTCCAAAGCGCTACGTATATGGATAAGAGTATTGGCTCCCTCTCCTTCAGAGATTGAACAGAATGCGTCTGAAGATTCTTCATTTAAGTCAACAGATAAAACATCATAATCTTCAGGAAGCTCCAAATTCTTCAATATGGTTGCTCTAGCCATATTCCCCTATTTGCTTCGACATTCACGGGAAAAATGACCTTCGTCACCACAAATGTAGCAATGAAATTTTGATGATTTAGGCTTGTTTTTATTCTTTATCACACGAATATGTGAATCGTGTGGTTTTCTTTTGTAATTTTTGGATTTTCATAAGCCGTACTTTTTATGCTGATTATAGAAGCCAGGTATAGGGATTTTCTTGCAAATTGTGAGATATTTAATTCTTCGTTATATTGCAGCTCGTTTGCACAAATCTGCTAAGTACAGGTATGTGAATCTGATTCTTGGTAATACTTTGATAGTATTGCCAGGATGTTTCTTCTTAAATACTTCCTCAATTTCCAATAATTGGAGGTATTTTTCTAAAGAACTTCTCAGATAGCTCTGCGTTGATATCCATGTGTCCTGATTTTGCTGTCCGGACTTTATAATCATCCATATAGTCGAACATGTTCTTAATTTCAGAACATGCCAACCTTTCCAAATCCAAATATGCATGGTTATCTTCATCAGTAGACCCTTGATAAAGATCTTCAAGCAATATGATCCGACATATTTGTGACAGAACATTCTGCAGATCATCTGCATGTTTACCAGCGCTTCATATTCTTCTTTGTAAGTCATCCGCCATTGGATCCATATTTCTTCTCTACTTCACTAAGTAGATTTTCAATAAAGAGTACCTTCGCCTTATTATCAGCAAACTTCTATCACTGACTAAGTTCAAAGTAATAGATTCCCACCTTGATATAACATCATCATATAAGGAAAAGTCATCAAGTAATATCAATAGAACACCTTGAGTACTTTGTGCAGAAGGTAAATTCCATATATTTTGTTGATATGTCTTCTTGAAATCAGATGTTCGAGCCCTCAGATTTTGAAAAGAATTAGAAGAAGAAGATGTGTCAACTTGAGAACCAGTGGTGACAGGTGGATACATAACTGGACCCATGACTGGTTCATTGGGAGGAAGGTAAGAAGAAGCGACATACGCATAAAGGCTATCAGCCTTTGATGCCATTTTCTTCAACCGAGGATAATCCAGATAAGCAATCTGATCTTCAATGGTTGGATAGCATGTATGAGACATGTTTTCAGGAGAGAATTCAGGTTTGGGGGTTGGATAACCAAAATCAAATGAAGAAACAGGGGGAACATTCCCACCACCTTCCGGGAACGAATATAATTCGTTATTTACTGAATTTATGTAAAGAAATTGTGAGAAAGAAGAGTCGTCGTCCTCACTGTCGTCTGTTTCAGAGGATTGATCCCAAATAGGACCATCTTCAAATGCCATATAAGCAGATTCTTCTTCAGAACCTTCAACATCATTAGACGAATGGTGAGGAATAGGGGGTGGCGCAATTGTGGAATAATCAGAAAATGATAGACGTATAGTCTCGTCTATTCTTTGATAAGTACGAAGTTGCTGATGTATTTGAACGCCAATTGAGTCTAACGGCCTCATATTCCAATCTAGCCCTTGTAATTGTAGAATTGAGTGTTTGTCCTTGAATAGCAATAATTCCATGGGTGGCTAGATAATCAACAATACCATGAACATTATAATGAAAATCAGCATGGCTATTATTAGTTAATCTGGCTACAAGTGCTCTTTTGATCAAGAGGTTTGATTCACCTCCTTGCCAGTCTTGTAGCCATGAGTCAGCACAAAAAGTTCAATATGATTTAAGAAATCATGAACAGATAGTAACATATCAGAAGTAATATAGACAAGTTGTTTGCCTTGAGATAAATCGAGTTCCATTGTTTCAATAATAGATACATCTGAGCGTCAATGTGTATCACAAAAAACAATGAGAGCGGTAGTTCCAGCATCCCTTCTATGCAGTATATGTATACGAACCATAATAAGGCCAAAAAGGAGCGAAAGGTCGCGACCCCAACTCCCGTTCTTGCTTAGCATCGATTCGCGAACAGCACCAACCGCTCTCGCCTTCCTCTGCCGCGAAGCGAAGCATCTCTTCGCTCCCTGCTGTTTCGCGATAAAAGAAGCGGCTCTCCTTCAGATTTAGTTTACAACACGGCCTTTTTGGTGTTCTTCTTCAGGCTTCCTCGGGATAAAGGAAGAGAAGTGCAAGCAGTAGTTCCTTGCGGCAGAAGGAAAGAAAAAAAAAAGAAGAAGATTATTCTCTCTTGGCTTCTTCTTGGTGGTTTGTGGCAGACGAGAAATTTGGTTTATTTTTCTTGTAAGTTTATCTTATTCGGTGTATCTCAATGTATAGAGAGCAATGAAGTGAGAGATTTCTCTTGTAAGTTGAGACGATCGGCTAGTGTAAATTTCTCAAGTAGTAAAATCCTCTGCAACTCCGTGGAAGTAGGCAATTTGTCGAACCACGTATATTTGTGTTCTTTTTCTGAAGCGAATTTTTTCATTCTATTTTTTGCTTCATCGTCGAAGATCGTTCTTCTATTGTCATATATNCAGTAATCTGCTCTGATACCACTTGTCACCTCCCAAAAGAGCCCTTAGGAGAGGTGGGCAGCCCATAATTTAAATACTGTTTTTCGGCCCTACACCTAGCCGATGTGGGACTATTTGTCCGTGATAGGTAGTTCCAGCATCTCTTCTATGCAGTATATGAATACGAACCATAATAAGGCCAAAAAGGAGCGAAAGGTAGCGACCCCAACTCCCGTTCTTGCTTAGCGTCGATTCGCGAACAGCGCCAACCGCTCTCACCTTCCCTGTCGCGAAGCAAAGCATCCCTTCGCTCCCTGCTATTTCGCGATAAAAGAAGCGGCTCTCCTTCAGATTTAGTTTACAACACGGCCTTTTTGGTGTTCTTTTTCAGGCTTCCTCGGGATAGAGGAAGAGAAGTGCAAGCAGTAGTTCCTTGCGGCAGAAGGAAAAAGAAAGAAGAAGATTATTCTCTCTTGGCTTCTTCTTGGTGGCTTGTGGCAGACGAGAAATTTGGTTTATTTTTCTTGTAAGTTTATCTTCTTCGGTGTATCTCAATGTAGAGAGAGCAATGAAGTGAGAGATTTCTCTTGTCAGTTGAGACGATCAGCTAGTGTAAATTTTTCAAGTAGTAAAATCCTCTGCAACTCCGTGGAAGTAGGCAATTTGTCGAACCGCGTATATTTGTGTTCTTTTATAATGCAAATTTTCTCATTCTATTTTTCGTTTCATCGTCGAAGATCATCCTTCTATTGTCAATTTTATATATATATATATATATATACACTACAACACGGAGGTTATTATACGAGCCTCCAACCACCCATAATGTACCTAATAATTCGAGTATCAACTTCTCAAGGCCAACTGTGCCAGAGGGGATTTGAACCCCAACCCGAGGGGTCTTATACCGTGGATGCCAACCAACAGGTCGGGATACGCGGCACAAGATGATTGAATATTAATCGAGTAGAATTTTGAGTTATTCATCATGTGCATTAGTTCATTACATCCCTACCCTTCCACCAAGATGTTTGCAATGATTTCAACCCAATACCCTGGTGATTTGGCATTAAATAGCAAAGGAGAGACAATGACTTTAAGGCGAAGTTCAACTTAGTCGAATTTTGACGGACATTTAAATCCAGATGAATTTATTGACTCCAAACAGTGAAACAAATTTGCATACAAGGATATTTTACAGGACAAAAAAAAGTCAAATTGGCAGTCATAAAACTCATGAAAAATGCTTCCTTGTGATAGGAGAATTTAAAGCGACTTCTACAATGAGAAGGAAAGATTAAGATTCCTATGAAACTCAGGAAGATGAAATAAAAATATTTTCCCTCATAATACCGGTAGGATATGTTTCTAAAATTCTACAACCTGCACTAAAGATATTCTTCTATGGAGGAGTACATGACCAAATTTGATCAACTTATGCTGAAATATGAGTTGGTAAAATCAAAAGAGAATGTTGAAGTCATTATTCACAATGTGATGTAATTGCAACCTTATTAGTCCATACTCAATATACAAACTCTAAATTTCAAGGTGGAGAAGCAACATCGTCACCAATGGACCACCACATCTTACAGACAGAGCTCGACCTTATGATCAAGCTCTAAGAGTATACCCACTAGAGCACCTAAATTGGCCTCTCATTGTGGAAAAATCAGCCCAAGTTGAAGAAAACATGGGGGCCACTAGCACCCCCAAGTTCTTCGCAATCAAAAAGCACTTCAAATGTCATGCTTTGGGAATATAACATTGGATTGCTCAAACATAAGATTGATCTATTTCACTGAGCAGGGAGTAGTGAAAGAAGTAGATAGTGATACTGGAGATAGAAGAAAATGAAAATATCATAGTTGGTTATCAGCTTTCCGCCTACATGGAAGAGATGTTGGTGGTTCGATGAATCCTCTAGTCTGAGCCAAAACAAGAGCGACAGTGGCTTCTCCACAAGGTATTGTATACTAGTTGCACATAAAAGAAATGATGCACAATATTCTCACTAATGAAGACAGTTGAGAGAATGTGGTATTTAATCAAATGGCAAATAACTAAGCCTACAACACAAAAACACTTCCAACTATACTCCTTGTCTTCGTTGAAGAAATAGAATAAGATCATAATTAATAGTAGATGCTTAGTGAAATTCTCTATAAATTACAAGTTCCATAATCAAATGTGGTATCATGTGGTACCTACAGACATTTGTTAAATCATATTAGGCTGCACAAAAATAATAATTGCTCAGTTGGGTAATTAGGCATTTTTTGTCAGTGTGATGAGGCTTAAACATCAAACTTAAAAAATTACATAAATTGATAAATATTGTTTAAACTATAAAAAAAAAAAAATACGAAATAACATATTAATATTCTAACATATTAACTCTTTAAATTTTAATATAATAATAATTTAATAAAATAAAAAATAAATAATTGTGTAAAGAAGTAGCACTTCAATATACTAAATCAAATCAAAAAATAAGATAAATTATAGAAATATTAAACTATTAAAGTAAGCTAAAATATGAAAAGACAACAAAAAAATATGATTCCACATATGTTTTTTTCTTTCTCACTCATATTGTCTCCCCACTTAAATAAGAATATAACATGTCATCAATGTTTGAATTTTTACATTTAAAACTCCAAATTACTCTCATAACTCAATAAATTTTCATAAAAATCATATTCATAATGAATTTTTTAACTTATGCTTTATCCTTTGATCGTATTCATGTTCTCTCATTCCACCTTTTATTTAATCTAAGTTCTCTTTCTTTTTTCTAATAAATAATCCTCAATAAAAATCTTAACTTAAAATAATAACTATGTTGATGGTTAGAACTTCAACTACATAATTTTTTCTATATATTTGTTTCATTTATTTATTGTGATTTAATGTGTAGGGGTTGATAGATGAGATACATTAAAATTATTTTTAGTTTAGTTAAAAAAAGTGTAGATAGCTTTACAAAATTTGAGATGTTTTTTGAGACACCCACACATTTTAAAGAGAGGTATGCCTTAACATTTTAAGATGAGGCGTACCTTACTTTTTAAGGTAAGGCACTCGTTAAGGCAAACCTCAGCTTGGGAGAAGTGTACACCTCACCCTAGGACAATAAGACATAAGCCTCTTTGCTATTTTTTTATAAAAAACATTGAAAGACGCCTCAAGGCGTGCCTCTTACAGTGCAACTTTAGACAAGGGGGCATCCTTATCAGAATGGTGCACATGTCATGATAGTTACAAAAGCACACATTCCTTCACTAAAAATGGTAAGTGCATCATACTCTTACCTTAAAAAGTTCAAGGTAATGGGCGTTTGTAAAGGAGTCTAAGACGATACTGCCACGAGGTACCTTTCTGCAAACATTGAGAGAACCAATAGTAGAACTAATATTGGTGGTCCTAAAAAGTGGCAAGTCTAAGGAGACAATACCATACATAATGCAACCTCTGCTAACAGAGTTTCAGAATGTTCTCACTAATAGTTTAGCTTATGAGTTGTCACTACTAAGGAAGATCTAGCATAACATAGAGTTCGTCTCAGGGATTATTCTTCCAAAGCAAACTATCTACCGGATGTGTCCAACCAAGTATGAGGAGTTACATAAGCAGATTACATAATTGATGACGAGAGGCTTGGTACATGAAAATAATAACCCGCATGTATTTTAGCTCTAACTGTTCCAAAAAAAACATGAATCTTGGTGTATGTGTATTGATAGCAAGGTTGTGAACAAAATCACCATCAAGTACCAATTTTCTATTCCACGGTTATTGATTTATTACATCAATTATACGGAGCAAATATCTTTATCCAAAATTAATTTACATAGTGGTTGCTACCACATTAGGTTAGACCAAATGATGAGTGAAAGATAGCTTTAAGGCTCGAGATGGATTGCATGAGCGCATAGTCATGTATTATGACATGTCCAATGCCACGAGTAAATTTATGAGGCTATTGAATTATATTTTTTGAGCTTTTATTTGGAAGTTATTAGTTGTCTACTTTGAAAGCATCTTTAGCCTATAGTCATTCAGAAGAGAAACATTTGTAACACTTGCAATAGGTGCTTGGAAATCTTCTCACGAACCAAGAGTATGACCACTTGGAGTGTCATTTTCTAATATCGCGGACATGCTTCTTTCGATATATAGTTTCAATTTGATAAGGGCACCTTGATAGAGCTCTTCAAGTATAACAGATTCGCTTGGTCAAATGAAATGCAAGCTAGCTTTGAGGCTTTGAAGAAAAAAAGTAACTCGAGACCTTAATCTAGCTCTTCCAAACTTCAGCCAAGTATTTGAAGTAAAGTGTGATAGCTCCAATGGAGAGATTGAAGTTGTATTGAGTAAAGAAGGGCATCCTATAGCATTTTTTAGTGAGAAGTTGTACGATTACAAATAAAATTATTTCTTGTATGACAAAAAGTTCTATTCCAGAGTGAGAGCCCTCAACCATTGGAGTCATTATCTACTGACAAACGAGTTTACTCACTACACTGATCATGAGGTTCTAAGGTTCTTGAACAATTAGACCAAGCACAAAAAGGGACACCTCAAGGGTAAAATTTTCTCTATTCTTTCATTATGAGCTAAAGCATAAAATTGAGAGCCAAAATAAGGTTGTTGATGCCATTAGTTGCCACCATCTATTGATTTATACTATGCAGCCTATGATAGCTAGATTTGAAATGTTGAAGGATCTATATGCAGCTAATTAAAATTTGAGCTCGATATTAGAAAAGAAATTATGATTGAAATCACAAGTCTGATAGTTATATGTTCTAAAAGAGGTTGTGCATTCTTAAGAGTTCACTCGGAGAGATTATCATAATGGCAGGACACTTCAACAAAGACGTGACTCTCTTCCTTAGTGAATGAGAATTTTTATTGGCCTAAATTAGTAAAATATGTTGAAAAATATGTCTGCAAGTATATGGGGTATGCCATTTGGCAAATACTCGAGGAATAGATACAAGTCTATATTCTCTTATTCCCATGCCAGAGTCACCTTAGTTGAATGTGAGCATAGACTTTATGGCAGGCTAATCCCAGGGAGTAAGAATTTTGTTATGGTGGTTATCAAACCTCCAAAATAATATATTTTTAGTTCATCACAAGATGAATGCTTCACATATCGTAGAGTTATATTTCAAGAAAAATCCATCTCATAGTGTGCCTAAAACCATCAATTAAAGCAGAAACATGAAATTTCTAAGTCACTTTTGGAGGGTATTATAAAGCAAGCTAAGTAAAAGACTTCATTTGAGAAGGCGTTAAAGTTTTTTTCAGTTGTAATGAACACCTGCGCCTGAAAAAATTTTTGTTTGGTGAAGCAAAGTCTCCTGAACGTTACTGGAAGTTGTATCAATTTTTGTTGTTTCAGATCACAGCTTGCCTCCTCCATTCAGAGAACGTGGCTTTTAAAGAAGATTTGTTGAACAGGGACACTCTTTCAAACAAAGCCTAAAACTCCAATTCATTTCAACAACTTGCTCCCAAACATATGGATAAATATAGGTGATAAATCACAATTTAGGTAACTTACTCAGGTATATTGTGGGTAAGAAAATTAGACTGTGGGACTTAATATTTTCGAAGTTGAGTTTGCTTATTCTCGTTTCACCTATTAACTACAAGTCACATCCATGTTGTAATATTTTATCAGAGAAATCCCCTCACCTTATTGAAGTTCATCCCTATACTCTCAGCCATTGAGCCTAGTGTTAATTTAGAGGACGGAATAAAGAAGATTTTGGCTTTGCATCACAAGATAAAAAAGGAGACTGTTAAACAAAATACTAGGTATCAAAAATAAGCCAAGTCTACAAAAGCCCGAGCCTTTACAAAATATGATTTGGTATGGATCATATGAAAGAAGCACTTTCATGCTCGTTCTTTCGAAAATCGCAAATCAGAGATGATTAACTACATAAAATTGTCAAGAAGAACAATGACAATGCATACAAGATTTATTTGCAAGGGAAATATAACATCTATGTTACTTTCAACACCGTTAATGCATCACCATACTTCATGAACTAGGTGAAGCCGATGCCCTTCCTACCCAAGGAAAATGAAGCAGGACTCGGGATGCAAGCGGATCATCGGGACCACATAAACCAAAAAATTTTGGTTTAGTTGCTAGTGTTTCACATGTTTTAGCCATTTTAGTCTCCTTTTTTTTTCCTAATAAGCACTAGTATTAAGTTATTTTGCTTAGAAATTATATAAACATTTGTTGTAGACTGATTTGAGAAACTTTTGGAGTATTATGTTATTTTTGCTTAGAATATAATATATATATCAAAGAGTGGCACTTAGAAATACAGGTCCCCATATGTGCTAGCCGTCCCCGAAGGGATAAAACCCGGGTCAAAGGAGTTTTATAACTAACAACACAGTTGTCTACCAACTTGCCACGCAAGACGCATATATATATATATATATATATATATATATATATATATATATATATATATATATATATATATA
>NEWO01000274.1:408003-425326 GCA_003013225.1 Phalaenopsis aphrodite | reverse complement strand
TGTAGTTTTATCATTTGATACTTATGAGGTGGTGTTCCTATAACATAATTGGATCTAGGTGGTGATCTCTCCCGGGCATTTGAAGACTTCTTACACCTCATGTTTTGTCGTGGAACTACTATTCTCCTATTATGATTTGCAGTCCAGTCACCAAGTGCACTAATATCTCAACCTCAATCATCCTTTAACTCTTCTTTCTTGTGCTACAACTTCCCTAACTCCTCTCTTGATTACCTCCGCACCATTTAGCAACCCTAGATTGGTGATAGAAGCAAAACAAAAATATTCTAACTATGATAATAAATTCCATGTTGTTTTAGATGTTTTTTATTATCTAAGACATAATTTGTTACATAAGGAGTTTGTACTATTTGACGATCATCAATTTTCAAAATATGCATTCTTTAAAAGGCTAGAAATAGGCACACCAAGTGGACTGAATTTTTAAAAATATCCTTGTCCAAACACATGTTGATGTTTTAGTAGAGTGTTTGTCCAATATAGAATTGGGTATAAGGTAATTGATTTTGATCATGTAATAGAAGAATATGGCACTAATAAGTTGCAAAGATTTTGATAATATTTACCAAGATTAACTATCTCACTTTGATAGACAAGTTTTAATGAGTTTGTGCAGCTTATTCAAAATAACCATTTTTAATTCAGATATAAGTTTACAAGTTATTTCTTAAAACTGTTTGGGAGAACATAACAATACTGGCTAAATTTTGAACTTTCTTTGCACCATAAACTGATGTGCAAACTAACGTAATATACAAAAATTTGGGTTTAAGTTCAAAGCTGTATTGCTCATATTAAAAAAAAAAATTATGTTGTTCAATTAATTGCAACTTGTGATCTGTTAATCACCATTCCTTTGCATAAATCCATAATACACATTAAATTAGCTGTACTTAACTAAAAACTAACGTTGAGTTATCCAGCATCACCTTATCCCTTCGTTAATCAATTGGTAACCACGAATCCTACTGTTATGTTGATTTTGCAGTAGTAATCTGTACCAAGATTTATACATGGAGAGATTCGAAAGGGTGCCCTAACTAATGATTGCCGTCTTATATTCATATCACTATAGGAATTAACTGATGAAGTCTGAAACTAATAAATATTTTTGAAAAAATGGATCTTATATTTAGATCATTTTGTCAAATTTTGGGCTTCTGAGATTGTCTTGCGTCACTACCTCAAAATAGATTGCTGTCAATTGTCATACATAGAAACAGGAATTGCAAAGAGGAAGAAAAAGTAGAGCATGCATGACAATGGAAAAGAACAATCTTTAAACAGTTGACTTAAAAAATGAGACAAAAATTATGCTTTGGAGTATCAAAGACTTTTAAATCTGTGACCCAAGTTATATGGTCCAGCTATTCTCATAAGAAAACTGTCAGCACATATATTAAAGGCTTAGAAAGAAATTCTAAACATACAAATCGAAGGCCTCTATCATGTTATTAATCATATAATAACTTTTAGATTAAAATCAATGTGTTCTTGCTTTATCGGCTACCTCTTAATTACTTTCTTTAAAAGAGGTCTTGCAAAAGTTTATAAATCTCTCTTTTTATTTGTGCAAGATGATCCACTTTTTCCTTAGTTTGGTTTTACGTTGGCCTAAACTCTCCACTTGTAATTTATTATTTAACAGTGAATTCTTCCTTGTCCAGGGTTTTTCACATAAAATTTGTGTTCTTTCTTTTATTTATTTTATTATTTGTTGTATCAGATTTATAATAAAGTCAATTAGAAACTTAGAATAAAAACCAACAAGTAAGAATTTCTCCTTCATAATTCACTAGGAGAAAATGATGGTCGTGTTTTGCGGACATTAGAGGAGCAAAAAATATACCATCTACACTATACGCTAAGAAAACACAGCCGATCAACTAATCCTACCTTTTAATATTGAACAACTAATCAATCATTCACAAACAAAAATAATCATATTGAATGAGAGCCAATGAAGTTAAAAAAAAAGGGTTATGATGCGGGGCATTTGAAGGCAGACCCGGGAGTGGGAAGACCGGCCGAACCAGCTTGTTGAATGGTCAGTTAAACCGGCTAGGTAGATCCCGGTCCAGTCCCTATTTGACTGACTGGCTTCAGGGAATGAAGATACCATGCCTGCTCTCTCCCTAGCGTCTATTTATCGCCATCTCTCCTTGCTTATTTATTGCCGCCCAAAGGGGAAACCTTTCCTTCCTATTTTATCTATTAGCGATTATATGTGTTATTTTTGCTTGTTAGGATTATGTTTTGTGTGATTGATGTTTTTGGATTTCTCTTTGGAGTCTTCTTCTCCCTTGCTACGGTTTTATTTGACAACGTGTGGTGCTTCGGCTATATCCTGCTCCAAAGTGGTGTTGTATCCTCTCCTATCATCTTCCCTAACCCCTCTCCTCAACTTCCCATAATCGTCGGCCTCCTCACCTCATTCCAACTGCTCTATCGCCCCTTCCTCATACCGCAGCCCTGCTGTCCAGACCTCCAATCTGCACCCCCCCCGGGCACCCTATTCCCCTCCAACCTATTGTTGGCCTTGTTGTCCAGCCCTCCCAGTTGCACACCTGCATCCAGCCAGCCCCCTTACAGCAGTTCTTCTTGTTGTCCGGCTCATCCGACCATCACACAGCACCCTTCGCCACCCTTAACTGCAGCTTTCCCCACCGCCCCACTCTGCCAAACCCACAAAGCAGCCACCAACACCCTTCCAACATACCCAACAGCCCTCAACCCTTCTCCTTTTCCCTTGCCACTCTCCTGACACCACCAGTGTCCTTGGATCTTCTCTTCGGGTCCTAGTCGGACATTGACTTGTTGTTGTATTTCCCCTTTCCATTTATGTCAATAAAATTTTACTTTCGTTTTCACCGATTTCCTTACCAGTTTCGGTATCATTTGGTATTAGAGCTAGTTAAACCCTAGTCCTATCCTTGGGTTTCTAGCATCCACCATAAACTAAAAAATTTCTTTCCTACGCCAAATACCCTTTCTACTTCCATAAATCCCAAACCCTAACCATGCCACCAAGAAGATACATGTCCAAACCCACCTAGGAAGAGATAATGCGAGAGCTCTGTCGCCTTCAACAGAGGCTTACGGAGATTGATGAATGACCAAGGGGGAGGTTACCCTCGACCGAAATCTGGAAAGGTGAAGGGGAGATAAAGAGGATGATATGAATCCCTTCCATAGGGAGAACTTAAGGGATGAAGAAGACATACCACAACATTTCGGAATCCAGTATCAGAGGAAAACTAGAGAAGGGTATCTAAATCTCTTCCATAGGGAGAATTTTAGAGAGGAGATATCATTTGAAGGGCACAGATACTTCTGCATCAAAGCTGATCAACCAAATTTTGAGGGAGGTATGAATCCAGAAGATTTTATTGACTAGCTGCAATCTATTGAGCGGATCTTTGAGTATAAGAATGTGTCAGAGGACAAGAATGTCAAATTAGTTGTTATCTATTTGAAGAAATTGCCTTTTTGAAGTAGGAGAACTAATGGAGACAGAGAAAAAGAGAAGGCAGTGATAAGATTACCAGGTGGGAGAATCTAAAGAAAGTGATGCAGAGGAAATACTGTCCACCCCATTATGGCCAGAATATTTTTCTGAGGAACCACCACTTGCAGCAGCGAGATCTGTCACTAGAGAAGTTCACGGAGCATTTTGATCAATTGTGGATGAGATGAAATCTGATCGAGCCAGAGAAACACACCATATCCCGTTATCTGTGGGGTAAAGGCAGCTATCAGCAATGTGGTGCAGTTGAAGCCTTATTCATCACTTGGAGGTGTTCAGACTCTAGCCTAGAAGGTGAAAATACAATAGAAACAAAGCAGGCAGCAGCCTTTAGCCAAGCAGTCACCTACAGCTACCACGATGGACAAGGGTATCTCGGGAGGAACTAGCAAGCCCCAATAAGTGACAAGCGGATTAGAGTGAGAAGAAACAAGAGAAAGGTATTTCCTCCAATACAATACCAGCTAGAAAGTGTTTCAGGTGTCACGGCTAAGGCCACGTAGCCTCCAGCTATTCCATGAGCCGAGTAATCACTCTCAGAGTCAGGGTGTCGTGGAGGACCTTAGCAATGATGAGACATCTGAGGACCAGGGTGAGGTGTATCATCTTCCACCAGATGAAGGAGAAGCGCTCGTATTTCGACAGTTCTTACAGATTGATATTGATACGAGGGATTTGAAGTGGCTTCGTCACAATATAATCTACATCTGGAGCATCATAAAAGGGAAGGTATGCAATCTCATCATCAATGGAGGGAGAAATAAAATGTAGCATCCACACAGTTGGTTGAGAAATTGGGTCTCATGACTCTGAGATATTCTCAATTGTATTCACTGACATGGCTGAAGAAAGAGAATCGGATTAGCATCGACTGGAGATGCTTAGTAGAGTTTTTGATTAGGTGACAGATGTTGGACCTGGTACGGTGTTGGTGTTGGTGGTACAGTGTCGAACGTGATATCATTAGCAGACTGCAAAGTACTTTGGGAGCATTCGGCAATGAAGGTGAGACATACAGACCCAGTAGCAGACTCCCCGAAGATCGGTCCAAAGTGGATGTTTGCCAGTAAATTGGAAAAGACTCACAGGTGCCTTCGAAGACGTTGCCATCGCCAGTGCGATCTAAGTGTTGCTAAGATTACAGACAAAGAATCAGAAGCTTCCACAAATAAAGTTAAACTCCTCCAACCCAAGGAGACTGACGCGGGGCTTGGAGAGGTGAGACGTGGGAGTGGGAAGACCAGCCGAACCGGCTTGTTGAATGGCCATTTAAACTTTCCAAGTAGATCTCGGTCCAGATCAAGCTAGACTGACCTCCTTTAAGGAACAAAGTTACCATGCCTGCTCTCTCCCTTGCTTCTGTTTGTCGCAGTCTCTCCTTTTTGGTTGTCGCCCAAAGGGGAAACTTTCCCTTCCTATTTTATCTATTAGTATTTATATGTTTTTGCTTGTTAGGGTTATGTTTTGTGTGATTGTTGTTTTCAGATTTCTCTTTTAAGTCTTCATCTCTCATGCTAGGGTTGACGGGTATTGTTTTGGTAGTATCCTGCTCTGAGGTGGTGTTATATCCTCTCCTATAATCTTCCCTAACCCTTCTCCTCCACTTCCCATAGCCGTTGACCTCCCCACCTCATCCCAACTGCTCTGCCGCCTCTTCCTCATACTGCAACCTTGTTGTCCAGACCTCCAAATCCACCTCCCAGCACCTTACTACCCTCTAACCTGCTGTTGGCCTTGCTTTCCAGCCCTCCCAGCAGCCCAACTGCATCCAGCCAGCCACTTCAAAACAGTTCTTGCTCATCCCACAATCACCTAGCACCCTTCCCCGCAGCTTTCCCTGCCGTCCAACTCTCCCAAACCCCCAAACCAGCCAACATCACCCTTCCAACATAACCGACAGCCCTCAACCCTTCTCCTTTACCCTTGCCACTTTGTCGACGCCACCACTGCCCTTGGATCTTTTCTTTGGGTCCTAGTCGGAGATTGGTTTGTTGTTGTATTTCCCCTTTCTGTTTGTGTCGTGTTGTAACCCGAATATAGTGCTAATAAAAATTTGCTTTTGTTTCCACTTATTTCCTAACTAGTTCCGGTAACATCTTGCGATTTATCATTACCTTTTGCCAAAATCAGGGGGTCAGTCACAGCTGAAGATTCACATAGTTCAACAACAGGAGGAAATCTAGGAGCTTTTCAAAAAAATAAAATAAAATCATCATTATACCATCAGACAACATGAACCTCACAGCACAGTTTTGTGACTATAAAAGCTATAGTATGCCAAGCGGCATTTCTGGTTTCCCATGTCACTATGCTCGTTCCCTTGAAACCATATGAACAAGTATCACTTCATTCTATGCATATATTCTTGTGTCATAAATTGGTTTTTCTAAAATGCAGCTAAATCACAACGTTAGAAAATTATAATTAAGGTTTGCCTATAATATTAAATATCTCAACAGAACAGCATAATGATATGCATACAAAAAGGAAATGATGTAATTCAAGCTCGACAAAATCAACGACAACAATCAGATAAAAAAACATGCAAGCTACCAAGCCTGAACGAACCTCCAACATAGAATTGATCACATATCTGCCTTAGCGAATAATGATCCCCAGTTCCAGTATCACAGTTGTCCCCAAATATGAGATGCTGAAAGCCAAACTTTAGTGCTTGCTTCAGTCTATCCAGGGTAAGCAAAATGATAAAAGTTACAAAGTTTGAATTCTCAAGCAAATGCCAATTATAAGAACTTCCTAGCGCTCCAATTAAAAAAATAATTATTGGCCATAAATTTTCAAATAACAATGGTCCAAGAATAGTTAAAAGACAATGCAAATCCAACCTGAATTTTAAGATGTTTAATTCAACAAGTTTTAAGCAAATTCACATATTTGAAAAATTAGTTAGCAAGTATACCTTTTCAAATGATTTTGGTGATCATCAAAGAAAATAAGAACCTGCTTGATATCAAAAATTCCATGCTTCTCCAAAACATTTCCCCAGTCAATACTCCCAAAATCCACAAATTCATTCCCAGCAAAATATGTGCTGTTTTTATCAACGTAAGCAGGGCCCTCCATCAGATAACTTTTTGGATGGCGCGGTGAAAGAGATATGATCGGAGTTTCTGGCATTGCCCGGCGTAGAACCCAAGTGGAATGCCCGTTGAAAGCTCCACTCTCAATCATTAATACTGGTTTTAGCCACCGCGCCATGAACCAAAGACCAAAGCTGTGATCAAATCCCATTCCATGTGTGTTGTTTTTTATAGGCCGAGTGTCATAGATTGGCACAAACTCTTCTAATCCCTTAATCAAATCCTTGGGACCCCATTCCACTGTTCTACCATCTTTCGATCTACCTTTTTGAAAATAACAAGAATTATAGAAAGTGGTTTACGATGTTTAAATACATCACTAAGAACTAAAATACCATGAACGAACCATATAAAAAAGAGAGAAATGCAAGCCATTAAATTACACAGAAGCTATAGTAAAACATCAGATACTCAGATTAAGCAAGCAATAAACAGACTTTAAATACAGCAGAGAACTACAATCAAACGCAAAGGCTAGTGCACAAAGCTCAAGATGTCCCCTAATCTTGGTTAGAAATATTTTTTATTCTTACTTATGTTGATTTTCTTTTTTTTATATATTGTTTAAATGAATTTCACATCAAATGAAAACGCATTCAAGTATGTTTTTTTTTTTTTTAACTTCCCAATTTACAAAACCAGAAAGAAAAGAAAAAAAAAGTTTGAATGTAAAAACAAAAAGCAGAAAACATGTCTATAGTCTCGGTAAGAAAAAATTAGGCCGCTTTTAAAAATCATTTAAAACACAATTAGGGGGTGTTTGGTTGCACAAGTCAGCAAGCAACAAGCTACTAGTCAATCGAACGGTAGCAAACGATCAACCGCAGGAGTCAATCCCAACAAACAATCTATTAAAAGAAGAGCAAATACAGATAACATGAAAGTCTTGTTAGAGGCAGTGAACAAAAAATTACAGTTATTTCAACAAAGCATCAACCATCACTCGTCATACACAACTATTGAATATTTAACAAAACTTAGCAAAATTACGAACATTTACAATGAAGCTATAACTGCGGTCTATGAAATATTAAATGATAACAATGCTAACAAAGTTTTTCTGATGACTACGAATGGGTCATTGCTACATGATTGTATTGAATTTTTTATTAGGTCTCATCCTCACTTGTGCACATACTTAGCTTGTATTTGATAAATTCCTTCATTGTGTTGTGTTTGTTTGTATTATCACATTATTTATTTTATCTTTCGGATAGCCTTTGTTATGTCTTTATCTATGTACATCATGTTTCTTTTCAAGATGAAATTCCATGATTACACGGTAATATCATGTTACTTGCTCTTTATTATATCGCATACAATGGCCCAATCGAAACTTGATACTTGTGTATCTTTTAGCTTTATAATACTTTTCATGCAGAATACAACTTTTTTATATCCATATGGATGCTCTCTTAGTTGATTAAATGGGTGGCATGGAAACTCTATCAGTTTTTTGAAAAACCAATGTATTTCAAGTTTCTAATTATTGCCTAAAAAATTGAAGTCCTTAAAAATTCATGGACAACCATTTAGACACTCGATCAAGCTTTTATGTTTTTTTCAAAAATCATATCTTCACCGAATGTGGTAGACTAATACCAGAATATATTCATGACTACAAGCCATTCCTTCCACTCGAAGGACAATGTCCATGGTACAAATTATCTAGAGAAACATGCCTCTATAGATAAGACATTAGTTGAAAGGGGCGTTTACATAACATACCACTCAATTCTTATGTATTTACATGTTGCCACCTAATTTTTTCTTTTCACATTTACACCACCCAAATATTTCATTTCATATCAAAAATACCACCATTTAACATTTAAAAAGTGAAATATATCTTCTCATAAAAACTAAATTTTAGGTAGATATGTAAATAAATTTGAACTGAGTGGTGTGTATGTAAATCTACCAATTTTAAATGGGTTATTACCACATTTTTTACTCCATCTGTAAAACCATTACTAGAGACTACGGGAGAGCAAGGATTATTCTCTGATAAAATTATAAAAGCAATAAGAGCATGGAAAATTAATTGTGAAGAAACCATTCTAACATTCAATGGAAATCATATCCATTTGCAACTAAAGGGACATGATTGAATGACCTATAGAGAGATCATGAGGTTAATGAATATGATGAAGAAAGTTAGTATTCTGACATGATGCACCTTCAAATGGAAGAGAAGTAAAGCTGTTTATGCGGGAGCTTACAAGAATGCGGCACTATAATTGCTACGATACCACGAACACCTAAAGGGAGGGGATCCTCCCTTTCCAAATACGTCGCCTCAAGGCCCCCACACCCCATACCCCCACCCCCCCTGCTTCGTTCCTATTACTCTTCATTTCTCGTTTCTATTCTTTTCCCTCTCTATGCCTTCCTATTCCATCTCTTTTCTTTCTTATTTCCTTTTATTTTTATTTACTATCATCTATTATATATTGATGTTGATTGCTTGCTTAAGATTGGCTTTTGATCGATTCCAGATTTAAGATCTCTATCAAGACAATCGCTAGCATCTGTTTTCCCCTTCAAGGGTTGTATCCGAGGAATTGGTGACGCTCCCACTATATCTCTCTCCCGAGGTGGTGATTATCTTATTCATATTCCCTTCCGCATCCTCCCACATCGCTCCCTGCTGTCGTACCTCTCTACATACGCCCGCAACAGCACTAGGTTTGTTGTTTCTGCAGTCCTCAGCCTATCAAACACCTTCCCCTCTCTTCCAACATTGCTTCCGCCCAAACTGCATCTCATTCCTGTTGTCTCAAACCTCCACCATGCCGCTGCCACCCGGGATAGCCAAGGAACACCTCGTTCTTGTTAGCCAGTGGCTATCTATCCCAACTCCTCGCTGCTATCACCCAGGAGAGCATCCACACTTGTTTTCCCTGCATTTCTGCACCTCCCCTTGTTGCCACCATCATTCATTTGTTGTCGCCACCCCCGTCAGCGATCCTGATCGACCTAGCCAACCTCCTCCACCCTTGGGATACACTTTAGTGGTGTTTGCTTGTGTTTTGTTATTGTATTTCTCCTTTCAAGTGTGTTGGTTGTAATCATTTATATGCTTCAAGTAATAATATTCGGTGTCCTATTATGAATTGAGTTAACTCCAGTATCATTTGGTATCAGACATAGCCTGACTCTAGTCCTATCATAGGGTTTCCTAAGATCTGCCCTACCTCCCATCAAAATTTTTCTTTCCTATTCCAAAAACATAGCCAAAACTTTGACCTACTCATAATTTCCCCTTGTTGATTTCGAAAATCAGTAACCTTAAATCATTTTTTTGGTCCTCTTTCACCTACCACTCCAAAACCCTAAACATGCCACCAAAGAAAAACATGTCAGAGTCTACCTAGGAAGAGATACAACGTAAGATTCGTCAACTTCAGCGGAGGCTTGTAGATAATGAGGATGAAACCCAAGGAGAGATGCTCATTACCATCGATCGGGATCTGGAGAATCAAAGAGGAGCAAGTAACGAGGATATGAATCCCTTCCATAGGGAGGACATTAGTGATGCGCAAGACCGTTCATGACACTTTGGAATCCAGTATTAGAGGAGAACGAGAGAAGAGCCAACAAATGGAGAATGGGAGAATCTGATAATGAAGAGGAAGATCCAGTGACAGTTTCTATCAGTTTACTATAAACAAAATATTCAGACTCTAGCTTCAAAAGTGTAGACACCACGTCTTACAGGCAGAGCTCAACCTTAGGGTCTTACAACCAGATTACACTCTGGAGAACATCCAAGCTAATAGGTGGAACCAATCCGCATCCCTAAATTCGTCACGGCCAAGAAGTGTTTTAGGTGCTACAAATTTGGGCATAGTGAATCAGATTGCACAACTGGGAGAGTAATCGCTTTCACTGATCAGGAAGAAGTTGAAGAAATAAACGATGATTCGAAAAAAAAGAGGAGACTTCGGAGAGGATTCTCAATTTTCAGCCAACAAGAAAGAGACATCATTGATTTCAGTTGACCCGAAGACAAAGGTTCCATCTGAGGTAACAATAGTTGTCCTAGAAGGTAATGATTGTGATGTAATGGGCATAGGCGTTGAGAGGAGTATTAGCACAACTAACCTTGGATGTCCAAAAGGGTTGCGAGTTTAAGAAGCTGCTATTAGACAGAGGACAACCCAAATAAGAGAAATTCAAACCATTTAGATTTATAGACTCCTTCTAGAGTTGCCCCTACTGAAGGAGGTCTAACACGTCAGAAATGGGGCCATTTTGTGCCACGTCGAGAAGATTACATGGAGATATTCAAATGTTAGATTCAGTTCGGTATGGTACCCATCATTAAATGTCCAAAAAAGAGGAATGAACCCCATCCTTGAAATTTTTCTTAAGAGCTTGATGAAGAAGGAAATTCTTCAATGAGATCCAAATCCTAACAGTGAAGAAGATGTCTCTCATAAGTAGTTGCTAGTGAGAATAACACAGCCTACTACAAATTTTATCTCAGAATTGATTATTCCTCACATACTTCTTTATTAGTTATAATATGTTGAATACAAGAAGTGGAAAAAACAAGTTTCAGACTTAAGGGCTCGAGAATTATATTGTGAAAACCTACATCTATATGTTGCTCTAGCTCAGGATATACCAAAAAAAAAAGATGCATATTTATTCTATCAAAATGTGTTATGAAATGACAACACCTACAAGATCGACCTGTCAGGAAACTACAATGTTTCCACTACGTTCAATGTCGCAAACCTGACTTCGTACTATGAGAACCCCGAAGCTTCGACAAATAAATTTGAAACTCCCCCAACCCCAAGAGATAGACGTGGAAGCTTACCGAGAGATGGTACTATATATGTTACAATACTGCAGACGCCCAAAGGGAGAGGGTCCTCCCTTTCCAAATCTGTCGCCCCCATTCCATTCCTATTTCTCTTCCTTTCATATTTCTACTTTCTTCTGTTTCTATGTCTTCCTATTTCACCCATTTCCTTTCCTATTACTTTCTAGTTCTATCTATTATTATCTATTATATATATATGTTGATTCCTTGCTAAGGTTGGCTTTTGATTACTTTCAGATTTCAAATTTCTATCAGAGCAATCGTCTGCATCCATTTTCCCCTTACTGCACCTCCTTCTTGTTATCCTAGCCCTCCCGCTGTGTCGCTGCCAACCCAGGACAACCAAGGAACACCTCCTTCCTATTGTCCCGCCGCTATCCACCGCAACTCCTCGTTGCCATCACCCAGGACAGCCTCTGCACTTGTTGTCCATGCATTTTTGCACCTCCCCCTCGTTGCCACCATCATTCCTTTGTTGTCGTCACCACTACTAGCTATCCCAATCCACCTAGCCAATCTTCCCCACCCTTAGGACACCCTTTAGTGGTGTTTTCATGTGTCGTGCTATTGTATTTCTCCTTTTAACTGTGTTAGTTTTAGCCGTTTTTTTTGTTTCAAGTAATATTTGTTGTTTTATTATAGATTTGGTTAACTCCGGTATCAATTATATAACTACCACTTTGGTCAATGATCTTCTATTTCACAAGCTCTTTGAAAACAAAAAACAAATGTAATTAGAAATCAAGGGAACATAACAAAAAAAAAGGAAACTCTCTCTCTCTCTCTCTCTCTCTCTCTCTCTCTCTCTCTCTTTTGGGTGGAACCAACATTACTTGTTGTGAGCGTATAGTCATAATAGAGCTTACGAACATACATATAATAAGAATCTAAACAATTATTAATGAATTGGCTAACTAAAAAAAATATGATCAACGACTTCAAGCATAATGTTTTTTATTCACAGATTTTATAAAAATTTACATGCATATCATAGAATTCTTCTGTATTTACATATCTAACACCTGAAGTTTGATATTTACATTTGAAACACCTTGGTATCATAAACCCATGCATAAAATGGCATATTTCACTTTACAAATGGTAGCGAGGGTGATATTTCTGATGTGATGTTAAATATTTGAATGTTATTTATTTAAATATGAATGTTTAGGTGTTAGATAAGTAAATACATAAGGATTGTGTGGTACGTATGTAAATGACCCATTTAGGATTTTTTTTTAGAATATTTTATCCTAATTGGTACAACACAGTGAATATACATTTCTACTAGTATGCACAGATGCCTGAAACAAACCTATCTTTTTTATACGATGCCTTGTCCTCATTTTTTGAGTAATACTTAGAAACTTGAAATCCTTCTTAGCTGCTGTTGTGAAATTTTGAATAAGTATTAAGACATTTCTTTGATGCCGAGATGTTTATAGCACGCCTCCATGAATAGAAATTTTTGTGTCAAAATGTGTACTCATCAAGCTTGGTCACCTATTACAAGTTTTTTTAATGTAATTTCAATTAAAATGCAACAATCTCATATTTTTTGAAGGAGACATTTCCATACGAAATTTGTCAAATGTTTGACACACATATATAGTTAATCAATGTTATAACTAAGTTAATATCTTCTATTATGGAGGAACACAGCTCCTCGGATCATAATGAGTATATCCCAGGACCCATGTTTGACAGATCCTACATCGAGCGTTGGTATGTAATGGATGTGCTAGTCAATCATCCAACGAGATATATAACTGTTTCAAGCTTCCAATAGAGGCTTTATATTGATGAAGAACTTATTACTTAACCAAGGATTATAAGTCAATACTAAGAATATGGACTTCATAGAGCAATTAGGAATTTTTCTTAAAGGAGTACCACATGCTCATATCTACAAGTAACTTTATGAATTTTTCAAGCACTTCTCAGAAACAATTAGTAGGTACTTTAATCTTGCGTTACAAGAGATTACATCACTATCAAAAGAGTTCATTAAAGTGTCACATATAGAAGCGAGTTATGGCCCTTTTATACGGACAAATGCAAAGTTTAATCTATATTTTCAAAATCTATTGGAGCAATTAATGAAACTCATATCACGTTATTGGTTAGCAAACAATCACAAAATACGTACCAAAGCAGAAAAAGATTTACCTCACAAAATGTGATGACCACTGTTATTTTTATTGATAATTTTTATACATTGTCGCTGATTGGGAAGGATCTGCCCCGGATATGAGAGAATTATAGTGGTCAACAGAAGAAAGAGAATTTATATTGCATGAAAATCAATATTCTTTGGTTGACTAAAGATATAAAAATACTGAAAAGATGATAGCACACTTCAGGGGATATCGTTATTATTTGAGTGATTATCATAGAACCATAACCCTTAAATACTCAGCACCACAGTGCGTAATATTATTGAAAGAACTTTTAGGATTTTAAAGGAAAGATCTCAAATTTTAAGTCATGCAAAAGTTCCCAATTAAGTTATAAGCAGAGATTGTGATGGCTTGTACCATTTTGCACAATTTAATTAGACCCAATAAAGTAAAGTTGTTTTGACGGTTACATAACTACCACTTCGGTCAATAATCTTCTATTTCACATGCTCTTTGAAAACAAAAAACAAATGTAAATAGAAATCAAGGGAACATAACAGAAAAAAGGAAGCCACCACCTCTCTCTCTCTCTCTCTCTTTTGTGGAACCAACATTACTTGTTGTGAGCTTATAGTCATAAATAGAGCTTTTGAGCATACATATAATGAAATTCTAGACAATTATTAATGAATTGGCTAACTAAAAAAATATGATCAATGACCTGAAGCATAATACTGTTTATTCATAGATTTTAGGAAAATTTACATACATATGACACAATTCTTCTCCATTTACATATCCAAAACCTAAAGTTTGATATTTAGATTTGCAACACCTTGGTCATAAACCTACGCATAAAAGCTGTATTTCACATTAAAAAAGGTAATGATGGTGGTATTTTTTATGTGATATTAAAGATTTCAGTAGGATGTATGTAAATATGAATATTTAGGTGTTAGATATGTAAATACATAAGAATTGTGTGGTATGTATGTAAATGACCCATTTTAGCATATTTTTTAAACATATGTTATCCTAACTTGTAGAGCACAGTGAATATGCACTTTTACTAGTATGCACAAATGCCCAAAACAAACCTATCATTTTTTATACCACGCCTCTGTACTCATTTTTTGGGTAATAATTAGAAACTTGAAATCCTTTTGAGCTGTTGTTGTGAGATTTTGAATAAGTATGATGTTATTAAGACATTTCTTTGATGCCACTTTATAGCACGCCTCCATGGATAGAACTTTTTGTGTCAATATGTGTACTCATCAAGCCTGGTCACCTATTAACAAGTTTTTTAATGTAATTTTAATTAAAATGCAGCAATCTCATATTTTTTGAGGGGTACATTTCCGGATGAAATTGGTCAAATGGTTGACACATAAATACAATTAACCAATATTATAACCGAGTTAATATCTTCTAATATGGAGGAATACACCTAGGATCATAATGAGTATATTCCAAAACCCATGTTTGACAGATCCTACGGTGAGCATTAGTATGTTATGGATGTGCTAGTCGATCATCCAACTAGATCACATAATTGTTTCAAGTTTCCAACAAAGGTTGTTATATAGCTGAGGGACTTATTGCTTAACCAAGGACTATAAACTGATAATAAGAATATAGATATTGCAAAGCAATTAAGAATTATTCTTAGATGAGTGGCACATGCTCATAGATACAGGCAACTTTGTGAAATTTTTAAGCAATCTTTAAAAACAGTTAGTAAGTATTTTAATCTAGTGTTATGAGCAATTACATCACTATCAAAAGACTTTATTACCGTGTCCCCGATAGAAGCAAGTTGTGATTCTTTTATATGAAAAAATGCACAATTTTACCCGTATTTTCAAAATGCTATCAGAGCAATTGATAGAACTCATATCCTAATAGTGGTCTGCAGACAATCACAAAATAAATACTGCAATAGAAAAGGATTTACGTCACAAAATGTAATTACCGCAATTACTTTTGATTGATAATTTACTCAAAGGCTATTACAGCAGTTGATGAGAGACTTGCAGGAATTTACTTGTCTTTTTTGTTAGTTCAAGGGAAGACGAGATAAATCAAATATTACACCTTAGCAGAAAGTTACTCTACTCATTAGTGCATTTGTGTGGTGCAATTTGCGAGAATAATTGAGTATGTGCTTTTGTGGTTGTAGTGCTACATGTAATTGGCGAAGTTGCTCAACTATGTTGCTGCATATGTAAATGTGGGTGAGTGGTGTCCATGCAACATCATACCGCTTATAGTTGGTTGAGCATACATATAATGTTAACAAAGTTTACTAATTTTCTTTCACTCAGTCAACTAAAATCTCTAAAGTTCTTTCGGTATGTTAATCCTACCTCCTAATTTAGCTCTAGGTTTGATACATATTTATTCTTAATCAACTTCAGTTGTGCAGTTTACCAATTCTTCTTGTGAGCTTGATATTTTTATTCTTTTAGGAGAAACAGATCATTTGGTTTATGCAACAAATGATTGAGGCTTAGGTTAAGGTTGATGTGTTAGTGATTTATATGACTTTTTTGTGGCTGAGGAGAACATGATTTCTAACACCAATTTTAATGAAACTGATACTATTGGGAATGAATCAACACAATAAGAGAAGTCCGTGCTTCCTCATTTTGACAATTACTTGGATGAGATTGATGATCGCCTCACAGTTTCGAGATTGGTGCCTTTGTTAATCGAGCCTTTCACCAAGGTTTGCAATTCTAATTCGGACTTTTTGATAGCCCTTCGCTTATCAAAAATCTGTATTGCCAAGTTTTTTGTATGTCTTGAAATGAACTGCTGTAAATTCATGAAATAAATTGCCAAACATGTCAAACTGATTTAACTGGATTTAATATTAAGTGACTACTACAATTCTGGATTCAGTAAATCCAGATTTACCGGCTTAACTAAATACCATTTAAGTTAAATCCCGGCAGCCAAACACCCCCTTAGGGTTTTCATCAAACACAGCCTATTTCCAACCACACGAGCACGAAATGTCACCTAAAACTTTTCTGATTTTATTTTTTTACTTATACTGCTTCACTTCAAAAATAAAGAACAGAGAAAAATAACAGAAAAATAAATAAATCCAACATGAAAAATTGAGAAACAGGCCAATCCAATTAATCGCAAAAACCCAATCCCCAAACCATAAAAGTAGAAGAACTCTTACACCAGGGCACGCCAAGGATCCCAAAATCAGAGGCTATCCCGCCAATGCTCCCCGAAAACATGGCCATGCGGAAGAAGGAACCGTCTCGGGACTCGCATTCCCTTGGGCCAAAGTGATGCCTGATGAAGAGAACAACGATGAAGACGAAAAGAAGAGCCACTGGTAAGAAACAAGAACGACGGCTTTGTGCTATCCGAAAGCAGAGCATCCTCGAAAGCCGCGCACCAAGAGGACCGTGGTTCCTCGTCTTGGACTCATCGTCATCCTCAATGGCTAACGCAGCGCCGCCGGCGACTTCCTCGACTCTCGGGGTGCGCGGACTACTCGGTGCCGCCCTCCGAGAAGAGAGCATGCTCTCTTGTATTCGTTGTCTATGTCGAGCACGGAAGCTTTTACTCTGGACTCTACACTGCCGGTTTGATCGTCTAGAGTGGAAGAAGATGGAGCAGCGAAAGGAATGCTTAGTGGAACTGATTTGATTTATTCAAAAACTTATTTATTATTATTATTATTATTATT
>NEWO01000274.1:396974-407808 GCA_003013225.1 Phalaenopsis aphrodite | reverse complement strand
ATGTAATTTTTAAATTATGAATTTTGATCCTCGAACATAAATTTCAACAAATTTGTACTCGAATTGAATTTTTTTGATAAAAAATAATCCAACAATCTCAAAAGTGGCACGATTTAAGTTCGAAAATGCTTAGATTGAAAGCAAGTTATTCATTGAAAAGTCAAATGATTTCCTAATCTGATATTATTATAAATAAACTGAGCATCTCGATTAAAGAAATTTAATGAGTCTGTGATTATTCAATTATAAGATCATTAAGATGTTTAAATATTAAAGAAATGATATCTGATCAAAAGATTTCACATAAGTCATCTGATAGAATATTATGGGATTAGACTTGAGTTTAGAGAGATGTCAAAATTTTGAATATTTTTGAAACTATTCATTGTTTGACACCAACGGTCATACGCAACCATCTTCATTTTGTCTGTGTCATCTGACCATCATGTCCCCCACATCATAATTCATTATATCATCCAACCTTAATTATGTGGCTATTAGTAAATGACTATCATTACGCATTGTCATCATCAGCTGACTAACGTAATCCAGCAGTTATCATCATCCTTCCATTATGTCAATCTCTACTACATTTATGAGGGTCTAAGTACAAATATATTAAATTGTAGCCTTAGCTTCCTCAAATAAGAGGAAGAATAAAATTCTATAATTATACTCGAGCAATTAATTTCATTTAAGCTAAGCCTCATAATATTTTTTCTTCTTGAATTTTCCACATCAATTTTTTGGTACCTTCTATGTTATATTAGTTTATTTGCATGCGTACAAGATTTTTGTGCAAAACTAAGATGTAAATTTATCACTTACCTTTATGATTTTGTTATGGAAACCACTTTCGGAAATCTACAAATACTAATCTAAAGTCTGACTGACAATCCCTCAAACAATGGCAGCATATTATAAATGTCGAGAGACGCCCAAGCTAAACTTTAGAGATTTATCTTTGTAGGATGGAGGAACAAGAAGAAAAACTTCTTAAACCCGTATGAAAATTTATCTAACAAATAATATTGTAGTATGATGAAATTCATTTACAATTGAATCAATGAGAGGTTAAAATTGGTCAAATTTGGAACACTCGTGCAAGGTCGTGTTATCACCATACTAGGTTCTTTTTTTCACTACAGCCTCACCGATAACTTCTTGATATTGCTAGTTCATCCCACAAACTTATGGTGACGAACTGAGGTGACTTTTTTTGTGATCATTGCTATAGTACTGTTATAGTAACGCGAACTCGCACTAGCGAGGGCGACTTGGACTGGTAATAAGAGGACCAGTAACCCTCATTTACATGAATTTCCCTCTTATTGGGGGTGGTCCACTCTTATTTACCCTGAGTCAATAAATATGTTGTTTTATGTCTTTAAGTAGTTTTTTTTTCCTTTGGTTTCTCTCATGACAGTCGTCAGCATCATTTTCTCCCTTCGAGTGGCTATATTGATGTGCCCCTACTGTGTGTTGTTTTTCTACGTGTTTTATGTCAACTCAATTCCCCTGAAATTGTGACAAAAACTTGACCTGACCCATAATTATATAGTAATTTAGCTTTCAAAAGACAGCAAAAAACTTGACCCAATTTATATTTAGCAGCTAATATACAAAATTAAAATATTATTAAATATAGCAAATAATTTACACATTATGGGATCTACGCAAGTGCACGTATTGATTCAAGTAATATAGAACTTTCTGATTAAGCCCCGAATATCGATCCCACGAGGAAACAAAGAAAGAGGTCCTTAGTCAAATTCTAATCTACTACTATTAATCCTTAGTTTGGAGTGTCAATTAAAATAGTGTTTTATCTAGCAACTACTACTAAATGCGAATGTTAAATGTAAGGATAGTAACTATTCATAAATGTAAATATTAATTCTAAAGATAAATTTTTTGGATGAATTGGTTTGGAGAATTTTAAGATGTTAAAAACTACTATTCTCATGTAGTGAATTGGATAATATAAAGGAATGAGATACATTAAATCTTATATGTGCCAAATATGAGCAATTTTAATTCTTTATCCTGATTCAGTGTTATAGAAAATTATTGGCTAATCTAAGGTTTAGTCCCTAAACTCGTGGTTAGGCTGGGAGGATACCGGCACTCACTCCATAGCTCCCACTTCCCTTCCCCTGAAGGCTAACACTCGCTTTAGTTCTTAAACTCTAAGACCAAATTGGGTATTTTAGTTTGTTACCCTAAAATCTCTAATTATACACCCAACAAAATATATATTTTCCTATGTATTTGCACTCAACCCCCATGAACTTCACCATCCATGGAATTTGAATTTTGTTCCACTGTGTTGATAATTACACCGCCCTCTCGGGTTTTAATGCAATTACAACGAATTTTAACGCTTCAATAGACCCTTATTGTAATGTAAATGAAGTGCAAGTAAAAATCATCACATTTATAATGAAAACTTCTTCAAGCATGCATCCCAATATCCTAAACATGAATCCTACTCATTACAAAAGAAAAGTAAAAGGAAAATAATGGCATAATCTTCTCATCCCACTATTTTCAAAAGAGAAGAAAGATTAAGAGAAACACATCACAAAGCACGAAGAAAACACAACGAAAAACTTCATTAAATCAAAACAAATCCACTAGATAAGTGTTTAGAAAATCATAAGATAATGAATAACGCAATACTTAGTTTTTTCTTCTTGAAAGAAAGATGAAAATCTCTCCGACAATGTCTCCCGCAGATCATGCAATGCTAGAACATTCTCTGACAGATTCTATCAAAATCTCTTCACCAATCTCTCCAAAAAAGATAGAAATCTACATTTCTACTCCTATTCTAAGATCTCTAAACATTCTCCACATTTTTTTCACTCACACACATCACTTTTTTTGACATAAAAACACTCAATTATAGTGTAGGGAAGAATTTCCCAAGAGATGTCTCGAGCAATCTTCCAAAAAGCGTCCAAATACATTGAATCTTCTAGAAATTTGCCCAGCATCGCGTCCAAACTATCTCGGGCATCGTCGACACCGTTTTGGGCACTGTCGGTGTCATTTTCATGTTGCTCTATGCAATCTGGAGTCGTCGGCGCCCACCTTGCGCAGCTCCACCATTTTGCTTCATTTGGCTCTGTTTTAGCTTTGTTTCGCCCCGTTTCAATTGTGTTGCATTCCAAACATATAGACCAAAAAAATAAGCATAAAACCAACCTTCCTTTAAAGTGTAATTTCTTTCAAAAATGTGTGAGAAGTGTAAAAGAGATTAAGCATAGAAAAACATATCGAAATGTATCAAGACAGAATATTCTTTCTTGCTTGTTTTTGCACCAAATTGCATCGTTTTTTCTTTTTTTTCTCTAAAACTCAATTTCTTGTCTTTGAAACAAAAAATATACAAAATACCTTCCTTGAAAGTATAATATAACTAAAAATCATTAAAATTGAGTATAAAATATATATATGAAAAAGTTGTCATTTTTTATGTGTATCAAAATCCTCTAAACTTAATTGTTAATTGTCCTCAAGTAACACATTTACTACATAAAAGTTATGACTAATAGTAGAGATTTTAACTTCTAAATTTGTATAATTTGGTCTACTAAATGTAATAACACAACTTAAGAAAAATTTTTAATAACTTAATTCAAAACTAAAAGTATAAGAACATCTAGTAGTCAAGTCTAAGATTTCTGGTTCTCTATTCATTTCAAGAAGAATTGTAATTTATCATATTAAAGTCACTTATAATATCCATATGAAAAAGAACATCATGAGAACTTTATTAGTAAGAATACTAATACTCAAATACAAGTTTAAAAAAATGTAGTAAAGCCTTCTTCCTTAAGTTGATTCAAGTGAAGCCAATTTTTGATTAGGCATCTCCTCAAGCTTCTCCTTAAATACTTTTCTTTCTTTTTCTTTTCTTTTTCTTTCTTTTTGTTTTCTTTTAGGATCATTTTTTTATCCTTTCTCTTTTTTTTTTTTTCTTTTTCATGTGAGGATTACTATATCTGGATAACCTTTAATAATTTTGTACTTCACTACCTCTTCTTAAAGTTAAAAACATTTCACATTCCTTCACTTTATAAATTCATATTAGCTTTGAAGATTTTTCATAAAGCCTCATTCTTTTCTTCTTACATGAAACTCTAAGATTCTTACTACTTCAAAAATATAATTTCTTTTACTTTAAAAAGAAAAAAACCAGTCTTATTCTTTCCTACCAATTATCTTAACTTTAGAATCAACTTTCATTATTGAAAACTTTTACTTAAGTCTACTATATATTTAGAAACACAAATATAGTTATCAAAAGTTAGCCTATAATACCAAAGGTCATGTTAAATTAAAATTTTAAAATATAGCTAATTTAGGACAAATAAAATTTAGTTTTATTCTTTTAAAGAAATTTTTCTTCCCCCCAAACTTTAATTTTTAATTATTTTGCAATCAATTTTGTAAAATGTAGCAGGAAGAAAAAGTAAAAGTTGAATCTATTAACTATTACAACATCCTATCAAATTCATATGCATTCATAATTAAGATAGAATGACTACAAGAGAAAGTAAATCTAGTCTAAAACATGCATGTAATAATACTAAACTAAAAGGAAGTATACTTAGCTTTAAAATCTATTTTTCTTCCTACCCCAAAACTTGATTTTTAACATGTATAACATTTAGTGCAGAAAATATAAGTAGGAAGAAAAACAGTTTAGAAATTTTATCTACCACAAATTTCTATCAAAAACATCTACAATCATTTATCAGGATAGAAAACATATAGTAGAAAGTAAATCTAAACTAAACATGTCAGAATGCAATTAATTAAACAAAAAGTCTAACTAACATAACATGTATTAGCATTGGAATATAAAAATATTCTTCAAGTCCTATATATTATTGTAACACAAACACAAACACACATGATAAATGAAGTCAATTTTTCCTTTAACTCATTGCATCTCACTAACTTCCAATTTCTAACAAAATCACTACACATATATATTGGGTATTTATAAATTATTTTATAGATTCTAATCCCAAAGATAAGATTATCCTTGATATATTGGTTCTCGAGCACCAACACCAGGCATCACCATATCCCAATAATTAAGCAACTCTTGCAGTTATAAGGATAGTGTAAATTTATCCACATGTTACTCATTAAATAGGTTAGCTACTCCTACCAAATGAAAACAAGGTCAAAGAAAGGAAGTAACAAAATTGAGATGGAATTGTCACTGATAAATTCATAATGTCTCTTCTAAACTCAAGTCCGGGTTAGACCTGAGTTGTAGTGGACCCCTCAATCCAACTACTACAAGAGAACATACAAGTATAACCATAATAAGAAGTTAAGAAATCACCTCCCTCATAACAAAAAAATGAAATCAAACCACTAACAATCCAAACATCTACCAATCATCAATCAAACTGATCAATCCACACTAAAGCAAACATAATACAACACTAATAATCATAACTCTCAAGCACACTAAATCAAACCACACTGATAACGATGGGTTACCTCCCATAAAGCGCTTTGTTTAACATCGTCAGCCTGATAAATGATTCCACCTAGATCAAAATTTCATTTGAGTAATCCTTAATCAATCACACAATCTTTTCCAGATCCAGGGATTCCTACAAAGTCCTCAAATTAAAATTTTTGTTTCAGCTCTTCCTTTTTTAGATTGATTCATATCCTTAATCCTCGTATTTCTTTCTAGATCTAATATTCTTCTAGTGATTTTCTCAATTTTTATATTATTATTATCCTTAAATTTTATAAGAAATTGATCTTTATAAGATAATTCATGATCTCCCAAATTTTGGATCGGATTACTTCTAGATATTTCAGATTCTAGATCAAATTCTTCTAGGTTACTCTTGTCTTTCAAACCTTCCCCTTGGTACTGAGTAAATGGTAGAGGTGGTTTTTCTATACTTATCTTAGTTGAGGAAATAAGTTTTTCTAATTCAGTAGGAGTTTTTCCTTTGATCTTTCAATATTTTTATCCTCATTTCTCAACTTAAAGTTCTCTTGAAACATGCACTAGAATTCTCTTCTAAATTTTGGTTCAATAATTTTTAATTGCTCATCATTCATCTCCTTAGGGTTTATCTTAGGGTCACTAGGTAAAATCTCTGGGGGGTAACTGTTAATTGTATTAATAATCTGCCTCACTTGGTTTTCTATATCCCTTATTGCAACCTCTTGATTTTACAATTGTCTCGTCATTTTAATCACAACCTCTTCTAACATTAATTCCTTCTCCTCATCCTGTGGATTGGAGTTAAATTGAGGATGATTATTAATTAAGTTAATAATCTGCCTCAGTTGGTTTTCTATATTTCTTATTGCGGTCCCTTGATTTTCCAACTCACTCGTCATTTGAATCACAACCTCTTCTAACATTAATTCCTTCTCCTTATCCTGTGGGTTGGAGTTAAATTCAGGTTGGTTCATTCCAAAGTGGTCCAACTTCCTTGATATTGCAACAACCTGAGATGCAAGAATTGCAATCGCATCTGTATCATGAACACTGACTATATTTTTAGGATTTACCCTTGTAGAGGGCTATTGAAATTTATTTGTAGACATTTCTTCAATTAACGCATATGCTTCATTCAATTAATGCAGGGTGGGCACCAGCAGCGCCAGAGCCGGCACTAACGGCATTAAAGAGCAAAAAATGACGAGAAAATGGCGCTGACAGCGCCCGAGACGGTCATGGATCAATTTTTTGCAGTTTTTGATGTTCTAGAAGGCTCCCAAGTGATTCAAACACCCCNCGACAGCGCCTGAGACGGTCATGGATCAATTTTTTGCAGTTTTTGATGTTCTAGAAGGCTCCCAAGTGATTCAAACACCCCATGAAGCAATTCAATGAATCTAGACACTTGGATAAGGCTCTTGAATGAAGAGACATGTCTTTTGGATGAACAGATTTGTCTTTTGAAAAAAGGAGGGAATTTGTTTCTCTTTAAAAAAGAGGGCTTAACACCGCTCATATGCATGTGTGTGTGTGAGGGTGTGTGAGAGTAAGAAAATGTGGAGAATATTTAAAAATCTTAGAATAAAATTAGAAATGTAGATTTCTACCTTTTTGGAGAGATTGGTGAGGGGATTTTGAGAGAATTTGTAAGAGAATGTTCTAGCATTGCATGGATCAGCGAGAGACTTTGTGGGAGAGATTTTCATCTTTCTTTCAAGGGGAAAAAACTAAGTATTGTGTTCTTCATTATCTTATGATTTTGTAAATACTTATCTAGTAGATTTGCTTTGATGTAATGAAGTTTTTCGTTATGTTTTCTTCGAGTTTTGTGATGTGTTTCTCTTACTTTTTCTTCTTCTTAGAAAATAGTGGCATGAGAGAATTATGTCATTATTTTTCTTTTAATTTTCTTTTACAATGATTAGGATTCATGTTTTGGATTTTGGGATGCATGCTTGAAGAAGTTTTAATTATAAATGTGATGGTTTTTTACTTGCACTTCATTTACATTACAATAAAGCTCTGTGTAGTGATAAAATTTGTTATAATTGCATTAAGACCCGAGAGGGTGGTGTAATCCTCAACAAAGTGGAACCACATTCAAATTCCATGAATGGTGAAGTTTATGGGGGTTGGATGTGCCAGCACTATTTTGGTTTACAGGAGTTGCCCGTAAGAAGTTGTCGGTCACCGGAATCAAAATCCGCCCACTTCGAAAGGATGTTTTAATGTTTAGAAATATTTTCATGGTTTAAATGAAAAAGCGTTGTACCTCAAACCATGTATCTATCCTAAAGGATAAACACAAGACTTGCGGATGAGATCCGATCAAATAAACTGAGAAATATATGAAGTTCGTTTGGTCTGTGAAACTGTTTTATTTGCCAACAATTTCCTCTATTTAATATGAAAAATTAAATAGAGTTTATATTAAGCTGGGTTCGAGAAAAGCTTCCTATAAGGGCAAGCCCCTATAGCTAATTACATCTTAAATGACCGAAGTCATCTAAGAAAACTCTCGATAAAAATCAATAAATATTATCTTCAAGGAATTCAAAGGAAAGGACTTTTCAATGATATCGGACAAAGAGGTGTGAAATGAGATTGACTTAAATTTGGAATATTTTGTTTTTGGTTAATTGAGCGGGCTATGGGTTCAATTTGATGAGATTAGGTCATGTGTTCAAAATTTGGGATTTGACCTAAATAAAAAATTAGGCTCAAATCATGGGCAAATTGACCTTGAATTTGATTTATTTTGGTCACATTGAGGGTGAATTTGAGTTTGGGACTGAAATTTGGGGAGATTGGGATCAAATTGATGGACATTTGAGTTGAATTTGGGGAAATTTGGGCCTTTAAAGATAATTTGGGGGTTTTGATCAAAGATGGTTAAATTGGTCAAATTGGGTCATGTGGTAGTTGAGAAAAATGCAATTTGGATTATTTTCAAAATTTTTGGGATATTTTAGAATTTTTGAAATTTTAGGCTAAGGAGGGGTATTTTGGTAATTTGACAAATTTTTTGGTGATTTTGGGTAATTTGGGTGTTTTCATGAGGTTTAAAATGAATTTTGAATAAGTTTGTGTATTTTGGATAAATTTGAGAATTTTGGTCAAATTTAGGGTTTCAAAGGTTTTTAGGTAATTTGGGGGAGTTAGGGGCAAAATGCTAGGCTGAGTATTTTGGGTAAAATTGGGCCTCTGGAAACCCCATTTGGGTCCTTGTTGACCTCACTTTTGGTTGAGGTTTAGAAACTTCTTTAGTAGCCTAGGTCTAGCCATAGGATTTTTCTATTGACTAGTCTTAGAAAACTAGAAAAGGTACCCTCACCATTAGAAACTCAAAACTCTTCTCTTTACTCAACTTGAAATTTCACATATTGATCTTAACCTCTAGCATTTAGTAGGTAACATCATTATGAGAGGATTCAAGAGGAGTTCCTATAGGATTACTTGGCCTTAAGATTGACCCTGGGTGTTGGTTTGGAGTTAAGNGAGGAGGTAACCTATGGTTGCTAACGAGTTTTCCCACGGTCTAAATGAAATTATGGAACTCATTAAGTTGAGTTTAGTAAGTTCATTTGGACTAAGTGATTCCAATAGAAAATAGTGGTGCCGGGAAGATGGAACCGTGGGATATTGACCGGTGTCGCTTTAATCAACTTTAATATGCCCATAATAAAATTTAAAGAACTTTAACCATAGGGTCACCTGATTTGACATTATATAACCAAATGACCTAGAAAACTTGAACTCTGCTACAACAAGGAGCTTGGAACTTACATGGTGGGTAGCCCGGTCATCTTCAACAGCAAGAGGATCTACACTAATACATCCCTTCCTTAGCTTTAAGACAACAAAGCCATAGGAATTCGAGGTTGTTTGCTTAGTGCAACATAAATCCTCAAACATATTTTTAGGCCTTTGTACAATCATATTGTACAATATAAGCCCTAAACCTCTCTTAGGATTCCGAGGTAGTCGTTTGTCACGACCTAAATCCTCACATCTTCAAGGTTATTTGTGCTGATTGTTTCACACAAATGTAAATCCTAATAAATAAAAATTACAGGACGAAACATCTAAATGATTTCTCCTAAATTGAAGCCAAATAATAGGATGGCTTGGGAAGTCACCGAAGTTCTCCTTCGGATCCGTGACATCCTCTAGTGTTTCCTCCTTTGGTTTTCAAAATAAAATGTTCCAAATTTGAACTAATCCCATTCACACTTCTTAGTTCAATATCTTTGAAATGTCCTTACTATTTGAACTCCTTGAAGGTAATTTTTCTTGATTTTATTAAGAGTATTCTCAGGTAACTTCAGTTACTTAAGATGTAATTAACTATAGGGGCTTGCCCTTATAGGAAGCTTTTCCCGAACCCAGCATAATATAAATCTTATTTAATTCCTTATATTAAATAGGGGAATTTGTCGGCCAATACATTGGTTTCGCAGACCAAACGGATGTCATAACTTTCTTTAGTTTATTTGATCGAGCCTCACCCTCAATTCTTGTGTTTATCCTTCGGGATAGATACAAGGTTCGAGGTAAAGTGCTCTTTCATCTAAACTATGAAAATTATGGAGTCAGTTTGACTTCATCTTTTTCAAAACCCCACTTTTTAAACGTCCTTCCGAAGCGAGCAACGGGATTTCAATTCCGATGACCGACAGCTTCTTATGGGTAAACCCCACACCAAAAATAGTGTCGACAGTCCTCTATGTGCTGGTCTTAGCTAAACCGTAGCATAGGGCTAATAGGTTTAGGAGACCATCTACATGAGTTTCCCCAAGGCTCAAGGGACCAAAGTTCGGAAAATCTGGGTTTATGGTAGTGAATGATTGTGAGTGAAGTGAGTGCCTTAGCTTTTAGCCAACACCCAAGGTCAACCCTAAGGCCCTATAGGAACTCTCCTTGAGCTCCCCAATAATGACCCCACCTACTAAGTGCTAGAGGTTAGAACTAATATGTCGAACTTCAAGTTGATTAAAAAAGAGTTTAGAATTTCTAATTGTGAGGGTGCCTTTTTCTAGCTCTCTAAGAATAGTCAATAGGAAAGTCCTATGGCTAGACCCTAGGCTACTAAAGAGAAAGACTAGACCTCGACCAAAAGTTAGGTCAACAAGATGCAAATAAATAAAGAAATATACTTTGATGTGTGTAAAATTGGAGATTTCAGGGTGACAGAGTAAAACCCTCAATTCATTCTTAGAGTTTAAAGAGCTAAAGCCAGAGTTAGCCTTCAGGGGAAGGGAAGTGGGGAGCTCTGGAGTGGGAGCCAATATCCTCCTAGCCTAGCCACAGATTTAGGGACTAAACCTAAGATTA
>NEWO01000274.1:380279-392684 GCA_003013225.1 Phalaenopsis aphrodite | reverse complement strand
ACTTACAACATAATTTGATTATTGCAATATTCAACAAAAAATACATATTTTAAGAATATCAAATATTTTTCAATCCAAATAAGAATAAAATATAAACAAATAAGAAAGTGATCCTAAAATGCCTTCTTATTTTTGAACATGATTATGAAAACAATGCTGATTGTAACTTCCACTCTAAATATTCCATGTCAAGTTACATGGAAACGGTAACATTAATAGTAAGAGAGGTTATTAATCTTCTAAACTAAGTAAAGTAATCACATATTAGCATGCCATGATAGATGCTGACCTCATATAGTTGGCAAAGATAATAACCTTGATGATGGTCATATGACCGCTTGTTGTTGCAAATAAAGATACAGAATAATATAAATCTCCCAATGGCAGCTACTGATAAAATAAAATAAAAAAAGGATTGGTAAGGTTGATGAGTTTGATGACTCATTAAACGTTGATGTTTATTAAATAGCATCTGAGTATTCAAATTGTTAATTAAAAATCTAAATTTGTAGTATAATATTTTTATAATCTTATGTGAATGATGAGCCATATATATATATATGTATGTATGTATTTATGTATAGGTGTCGCATACCTCTACTTGATGGTTGGCAGCTGCGAGTTAGTTGTGTTCTCTGAGGTTGGGGGTTCGAATCCCCCTCTGGCAACGGTCGCTTTATGGAAGGTGGTACTCGATTTGTTAACATATTAGTGGTGGCTGAGGGCTCGTATAATAACCTCTGGTAGAGCAGCCTCTTTGAAGGTTGTAACTCCCCTCAGGCCACGGGTTCGAATCTCTCATGTGTAGGGTGTGATACTCGAATATTTAGCACACCTAAGAATGATCGGGACTCATCTAATAGCTCCGACAATTCATATATATATATATATATATATATATATATATATATAATGCTTTATAAATAAAAGTTATCAAGTGAGTTTGGATGACTTCATGTGCACCTTTTTTTTGTCTTTTGCAGAACGGACAAGGTTGATTGGATAGTCCTTGCCACAATAACTAATTTTTTAGCCTTATTTGACTAGTTTGATATTTGAGAAAGTTTGATATTTATTTCTCAGTAGCAAGTCTTTGTTTGAACATATATGTCGGAGTTCTAATGAAAAATTAAGTAAAGCTAATGAATGGCTCAAGGAAATTGTAGGAAAAATCAATGATGATTCATGAAAATATGGTATAATTTGATGGAATCATCCTATTTGTTTTATGTATTATCTATTTAAAGATTAAAAGTGTCTTATATAGCTTAAGGGAGGACATCAAAAAGTATTTATTTGTCATAAAATGCATCAGTTTTAGGGAGCTAGTAAATTAAACTATGTCAAGATAGAGATTAATTTTGTGGAGAGAATATTATTGAAAAGTGAGAAAAAAACAAATTTTCATTAAGTGGAAGTTCTCATAAAAAATATAGAATTTGAACCACATAGACACAAAATTAAGGGTCCGTTTGGGACCGCGACATACGATCGTCGCGGCCAGGCACCATGAAACCTTGTTGTTTCGTTCAGCGTCCCGCTCTCAGCGGAACACGAATACGGCAGACTGCGGGCCGCAGATCGAATCCCGTGCTTCGCAGCCGTGGGGGCACGTTCCTCAGTAATACCCCTGCACTACCCTAATCAAATTTTTGCTTCTTCTCCAGCGATCCTTCGTCACTGTCAACTCAGGTAGCCTCTCTCACATTCCCCTTCCTCCTCACTGCTCGACTCCTTCGCTCCACTGCAAACACTGTGAGATTTTATTTATAAGGTGCGGTGTTTTAGCAGTTGTTTTTGGGAGAAATATTTGCGTCAGTAACACACATGCAACTTTGCCTACGTACTCCATTAACCTTGTAATATCCCCATAATAACATATGAGTAACATCAAAATAGAGCCCACGAAGGTTATTCGAAGGTTATTAGGGTTATAGGTTATTAGAATAATACTTTAATAACCTCCCAATAACCTCCTAATAACAGCAAATGATAAGGTTCAAATCAAAATTAATTGTCAATTAAAAACTTATGTGATTTAAAGCTTCTATCCATAGCTTGAAAACTCTAATTTTAAAAATGCTAGGGCTATATTTCTACACTTATAAGGATTTCAAAATTGATTATATTTATTTTCCTATCCAATTGTTAAAATTTAGGGGCAATGTCTATTCCTCTAAACCCTAATTGTGATCCCTCCATATGTAAGAATAAACCCTCCTGAAATCATAATTTTGCACTAGATTTTTATTATAATTGTGGAGACCACTTAAACTAAATGAGTCTAAATGAAATCACAGTTAAGCTTTTGCTAAATCATGCAATTAAACCCAATCAATAACATTTAATTTTTAAAACATAAATTCATAGGAGAAGAAAGACTTAGTCTAAGATGATTTTACAAATATAGAAAAATAAATTTATTTCAACACAAAATTCAAAATTTACACGAAGTGTAAACAATGAAAGGTTAAATGAAACATGGAACCCATATTTCCAGCAGTCTTCAGGATACTTCAAATTTCTCTCTCCTTTTTCTTTGCCTCATTCAAAATAGTTATAGTGGAAATATGGGTTCCATCTTCAAGTTCTTGAGGAGAGAAGTGCTTCAAGTTCAAGATACTTCAAGTTCTTCCAAGCCAAGCAAACTTCTCACTCAAAACAATTATAGTGGATTCACTCACTGACATACTGTCTCACATTAGCAAGCACTCACTCTCCACTGTTATAATTTAAGACATCCCATTTAAGTAAGTACACACAGTCTAATAATCATTCCCATAAAAATTTGAATTTTAGCATGCATTATTGTTTTTGCCGGGTCATTGCGTTGTGGCTCTATGGCTCTGACACTAGGCTCTGAGCTTGACACTGAGGCACTGTGTTCTAGCACTAGGGCTTTGAACTCTCTATCTTTTGATCTTTCATTCATGCGACGAAAGTGTTGTAATGCTCTAGTTGGTGGTGATGAGGCACTAGATCTGACATCTAAGCACTAAATGAGTGGCACGTATGCACTTTGCTCTTTATCTTTTGCTCTTTCTCATGTCTTCTAATAGTGTTGAGGCTATGGATTTGGGCACTAAAGCTCTAGCTTAAGGTGCCTAGGCTCGATAAGTGATGCTTATGCTTTCATCTATACAGGATATTTATCTTATGAGAGCTATAAATGAAGCGTAGGTGTTGGGGCACAGTACTGAGGCACTCCGATAAAATTCATCAAAAGCTTCCTGATTTTATCAAAAGAAGTTGCCCTACACACCAACATAAATATTTATGCAATATATATACAAACATGAAATAAATATAATTAATTCTGGTAAAATTTTAGATATTTTCCTCACTCAACAAATTTCCCAATCTCAAACATTATTACTTATCCTCATATAATCATTATATCAATGAAAGCGACTAACTAGAGTTTACTTAATGGATAACAATTAACTATACAACGATCAGGTATAAAATTAAATTTAGTTAAAAGCTTTTCAAATGATCTAAATTTTGATTGACTTATAATGTCCAAACTTTTCACCAATCTTGATAGCTTATTCAATTTGAAACTCTAAAAAGTGATGTTTAGAGTCAACCAAATTCCACTAAATCAATAAGTTTTTGTGATTTTTTTATAATTAATCAATATATTTTCTTAAGTTTATATCATAAATAATTCTCATTCTCCTTAATCTATATAGTTTGATCTATTATAAAAATTCACCAATATTTATTGGGTTCAATTAAAATTTTAGTCAATGTGTTTAATGTTCAATATAAATTTCAAATATTTAAATTTTTTCATTTTAAATTAAATTACTATACCTTAATGTAATCCTTACTATCCTTAGGAAAATATAAACTAGAAAATTGATCGTCATCATACTTTAAAGGATAAGATTCACATAATTCTCACATAGAAACACACAAATAACTTCATAATTTATTAAATGCAAATAAAGAAATACAATGTAATAAAGACTATGTTAGCATACACATCATCATATAGGTGGCCTCCTCATCATCATTAGTGTCTGCAGCAATTCGTCTTGGTCCAGCCTTTGCATAAAACTGATAAGCAGGTGGCTCTAGGAAGTGCACTTGGTTGGCTCCCATATTCTGTGAAAACATATGTGCCATTGCAATGCTATGCTCATGCTAGCAGGAATGCTGTCAAAACTGTTGTTGCTCTATATGATCGATCTTGAGACCCAAGATTATAACGTTGGCCCTCAAGTCTTGTACTTAGGTTGACAAAGTGAAGGAGGATCAATTTGTAGCATTGGTACAAGCATGATGGGAAGCTCGAGCAATCTCACCAGAGCTCTTATAAGATTTTATACAATTTTTTATCATTAACATGCATCAATTTTACATAATTTTGTTTGATATTTTTTCTGCATTTTACATGTTATTCCTATTTATTTATCACAAATTTAAGCTTGAGAAAAGGTTTTTCGTTCATGTTGTGCAAGATACAGGAGCTGAATACGAATAAATTGAAACGAAAAAATCAAGTAAAAAAGCATCCTGAAGCAGCATGCCCGCATTCACTATCAAACATAGCTGACGTGACTACTCTTGAATTGACATTACAATGTCATCTAGAATAGTAGGGTGGCGCGACCTCGTTGGCCCAATGCATTCTAGTAGCGTGACCATGTCGGAAACGGGCATGATCCTGTCGACGTGCAGGAAAACATTTTAGGAAGAAGATTTGATGGCCCAAGCCATGATGCTTGCTATAAAATCAATTCTTAAGGCTTTTTGGAGAGATTTCTACTTGAGAGAAGGCTTGAAGGCTATAAGAAGTGAGTTGGGAGAGATTTTGAGGGCTCTCTTGAAGGTTATCTTCCTCTTTTGGTAGAAACCTTAAAGAGAGTGTTTTTCTTTGCTTTGTAAGTTGTCAGAGTTTGTATGAGAAGAAAAGATGCTGATTTTGTAGAAAGAATAATTTCTTGTAAGTTGTGCATATCGTTATTGCTTGCAATGGATTCTTGCATGGTTTTTTTTTCGCTATGATTTTCTCTGCAGCGAGCGACAAAAATTTTCTTCGTGTTTGTGATGTAATGGTAGTGGATTTATCATAGTTTTTTTGTAATGTTCTTCCGCTTTGCATTTTCTTAGAGTTTTTATGGCCTAGTTGTTGGTTAACCCCTGATCTCAATTTACTAATAATTTGGCCAACTAGGATGATAAAATTTATCTTGAAACTGAAACCTCTAACTGTTTTGTACTGGATACGATGGGTTAACCGCATAATTTCGAGAGGATAGACATATTCCCAGGGAATTCTACAATCTTTCTAGGGGATCAAAAAAACCATGTGAAATACCATACGGATTGAAGAAGCCTCAACTTCATGGATTATATGCTTATTTTGGCCTAGACATAGGCATAAAGAGTACTACATTCCCAATTGACAACAGTCACATAGGAGAACATTTAGAAAAAAATTACGATCACATCGATTCCCAAATCACGTAAACACGAGCCTCATCTATCTTGAAGGAACACACAAAATTTCTTATTGTTTCTGCTTTTTTTAGTTGTCAACTACTCTATTTTGCTAAAACCTTAGGACTTACAAACTTCTTGCCAATAAAAAGCCAAGCTAGTGCTTTTGGGGCGGCGGTGCGGTGTCAGTGCGGTTCAACACCATAGTTTTTCCTATTTGGGGTCTGCATTTTCAAAAAGTTGCAGCTAAAACCTGCATTTTCCCACCATACATGAATACCTACTTTGGTTATTAGAAAGCAATGATATAACTTTTTCAAAATAAATTTTTTTGTAATAGCCACTGTAGCTTTTTGAACCATAATTTCTTCTTCAGCAGCTTCACAACTGCTTCTTCAAACAACTACAACGACTGCCCCAAACGTACCCTTACACGTTAGATATATAAATACATAAAATTTGATTGTTATGTAATGCTCCTAATAAAAAAATATAACTAAATAACCTACTAAATTTATTCAACTATTTAAGAAAATAAATAAATTTGTTTTCAAAAACTAAGAAAATCAAACACATAAAAAAAGCAAATTAAATATGTTTTGAAATAAAAAATTAGATTCCTAAGTTTTTAGCATCCTAGCTAAAGAAAGAAATCTATCAAACAATATCCCTTCTGGTTTTTTTTGGTACCATAAGAATTTCACAGATGCATCCAAAATTTAACTTTCTGCCGTTTACTTTTCCCTGAAAAGCATCAGAAAATAGTGTTGATGATGTACATATTAAATACTGCGACGTTTGTCATTGTCGATGACGCTTCAACGTCATTTTCTCTTTCGTTGTCTTCATTTCCGTCAGCATCTTCATCACCATCATTTTCTCAATTATTTAAGTTCTCTTCTATCTCAACTGCTGCACTGACAGAAAACAATAGATATGCTGAAGAAGCTAGCAGTTACTTGCATCTTGTTGTTTTGCGTTGAAAAGTTTTAGATTTGTTTTGAGATGAGCATGCTATAATTTGTAACTATTTCAAAGCAAATTTTGAAACATAAAAATTTTTGGGGAGTTTGGCTGCAACTTAGGGTCCGTTTGGGGCAGCTTGTGCGTTTCAGGATAAGCTGCTTATCCTGAAACGCGGCCCGTGGGCCGGCCGCAGGAGTCGACCTGCGGCCTGAGTTTAGTGTAAAAACCTAAACGCAATTTCGGATAAGCTGTCGAAAAGCGCGAACCAAACGGTACGCCTCGCACTTATAAGCTGTCCCAAACGGACCCTTAGATTTACATTGAATAGGTTTTATCAAATCCGATAAACTCAAATTTATGAAAGGCATGGTTCGCAATAAGATTTAATAAACATGAATTTACATCAGGAAGCGAGGAAAAAGATGGAATGCATGAGAATTTGATTTAAGGGAGCATTAGATTTAATTTTCATCTTTTTTGATGTTGGTTGGATTTAAATTAAATCTATGTCTAAACCCTATTAATATGCTATGAAACATCATGTAAGGAGGTCGCGAGCCAAGTATTATTATTATTTTGCATGCTTTTCTATTGATTGAGGTTATTAGAAAGTTTTGTGAGTCAATTCTCTACTTTAATCTTTGCTGCCCTGAAGATATATTAAATGTTGTACATCTTTTTGAACTTCGGTACATTTCACTCTTTTTTTGATGTATTTTTTTCTTGCAAGGACATTTAATAACTATTATGCTCGTGTTTCATCATTTAGAAAGGGTTGTTTAATAATTTCATCTATGTACACTTAAAAATGACCTACACGGATCTCGAAACAGCTTGAGGATCCAAATCAAAAGCTGATGTACATGAAGGCTAACGACCAGACAGCTCCTAGTCAACCGACCATCCTAAGGCCAGTCGACAAAAGAACTATCTAAGCCGACTAAGAGCAGATAATCTCACAAATATCACTACACTCTCAACATTACCCTCAAAAAACACCAGGAACAGACTAGCTGACTGGCCATGCTAGGGTCGACAGGTCACTGCACTCAAAATCGACTGGTTTCCGAGGGCTAAGACTGCCTGGCATCCAAGCAAAATAGCCGACTGACACTAGCTTGGTTGACCAACATAAGGATCTATCAGTTGAAGAATCTAGAAACATCACAAAATGCCAAGATTAGTTACAAATTTTTGAAAGACAATAAGATCTATATGGAAGTGGCATATATGAAATTTTTTACTTTATGGTCCATTCTATCTTCTATAAATAGGGGGTGTAGTGCATGTAAAGGGGTTTTTGGCTATTCAATTTGAACTCATACTCGGAGAACTCTCTTCCCTTTTCTTTTGTAATCTCTATATAGACATATAAAATGGGTCATAGAGCCTGAGAATAGCTCTGTTCACCCTGCAAGTCTGTGCGTGATCTTTTATTTTCTTTGCCTCTGTCTATTTCTCTCTGCCCTGATCTCATTTGATTTAATCTTTGGACATGCCTCACAAGATAAATTTTGATTTAACATTTTAAAAGATGCGGCAAACGTGGAGGAATGGATCATAAAAATCCATAAACATGGAGTATGGTGAGATGTTTTTTTAATCAACAAATTTAGAGCCTAACATGGTGTTTCTGTTATTATGCTAGAGGCTTTGACTAGGAAACGAGTACCTTTAAAAGGATAACTGGTTCCCAAAGGTTGAAACAAGTTGACTGACCCTATTGGCACATTGTTCGACCCGTCTCAGGCGGCTGACGCCCTGCTCACCATAAAGAGTATTATCTCAAAAACTCTACAAATACTCTTTTGAATTTTTCTAACTTCCTAATAACGCTTGGGGAACTTGGATCCCAAAATTGTGCTCACAGTGACCCATAGAGGTCCGACCGACTGGGTATTTCACAACGCTAGCTTCCGCATAAAAAATTCTTGGTGTCAAAGCTCGAAAGGATAAAGCCCTAGCTGGTTCCCCCACCCAGTAGCGAGATATGTTAATAATTTATACGAATTGTGATATTTAATTTGGCAATTTTTTATGTTTTAATGATGCTTTTTGGAAGGTATTTTTTGGTGAAAAGCTGGAAACAGGTGATAAAATCGAAATTCAAAACAAGGCAAATAAAGAAACATGGTGTTCTGACGCCTAGGCACTAGGACTGGGCACCTAGGCGCTAGATCCAGTCCAACTTTTATTTGAAACAGAGGGACCGAAAAGTCGGAGTCGCAAATGGGGCTCTTGAGCTTGGGTGCCTTGGCGGTGATCTCTTGTGCCTAGGCACCCCAATTGAAGGATTTAAAGCCTAATTTCTTGAGCGCCCGAAATCTTGGCGCTACAAAGGTAGCATCTAGGCACCGCGATACTAGTGCGTAGGCATTGTGACTTAAGCATAATTACGTCACTCGGACGCCATTTCTGGCACTTAGGCACCACATTGCGAAAACTGACAGTTTCAATAGTTAGATGCTTCGATTTGCTTGGGGAAATATTTAAATAATGAATAAAAATTTCCAAGGGCTTTTTCTGACTTTTCCGACATTCAAGAGGGAGGAAATTGAAGGAGAAAAAAAAAGAAGATTAGCAATGAGAGTGTTTGGGAGGATTGAGAGAGTTTATTACTTTTTGTTTTAGACATCATCTCACTAATTGTTTCAGAAGGAGATAAGTACATTTAAGTTGGGTTTTTCTTTGGATTACTCCTTAAAAACTTCGTGTATGATCGTTTTTATTAATGTAATGATTGTGTTGATGTGTTTTGTGATGAGTCATGAGTAGTTCTTTTCGTTTCTCACTTGAATTCGGACGGTGTTGAATGGGATTAAGGATTTGTAATTGTTTTCTATGAAAATGTATTTCAAAGTGGACTGCGAACTCGCGATCCTATTTTCGTTTTCTTCTTGGCTAGTAGACTGTTTAAACCTTTCGTGAACATTGAGATCTGGAAAAATTATTTTTGGAACAAAAGAGTTAACTACATAAATTCATTGGAATATAAATATTACTAATTAATTTATGTAATCTTTAGGGAGATATTCTCTGTTTGGTAGATCAATAGTTCTATGAAACTAAATTTGAGAGTATTGATCTTCCTTATACCACCAGAAGGGGATAAGAAAGACTTTTGCTTCTAATAGACACTGTCATTAAATGTAATTCTTAGTTCTATCCATCATTTAACTGATTCAAGGGAAACATCTCTAAATATTCAAATTTTATGAAGAATCTTCTTGTTCACTAGGGTAAATTTATTTTTCAACAATTTAGGATCGATTTTCAGTTGAATTTGCAATTCACATCTTTCAGGCTAGGACCAACAATAGTAAACTAACTTTTTTCACATTTGGAATCACCTCATTTCCTATGAGATTGACACACAAAACTCCATTATGTATATTACTGATATGCCATGTATATCTGTGTAAGCCGCGCGTGCTTCATTGCACTTGGAGCGTGTCAAGTTTTTGACACTGTTTCCAGTGAACGACAGTGAATTTAAATAGGAAAATTTTAGTTGAACTTTAGATCTTAGATTTGAAAAGTGTAGTGTACACTATGAATTGTTGTTTAGTTTATTATTTTGCTATATTTATTTACAAAAATTAAAAAAATATTCATCTAGTTACTTGCTATATTTTTGCACTTATATCTTGTTCTTTTTAATTTTTGCAAAATACTTATTGCTTTTTTGTCATTTAATTTTGCACTTAAGTTTTGTGATAACTTGCTGTGTTATTGTGTGCATTCATTTGAATTGTGTGGTATTCTCTTTAGCATAGAGCCACTTAGCTAGTTGAGCCTAGTTGGTGTATGCTTAGTTCCAGATCCCTTGACCTGGACTCTTACGACTCTGAGTTAGAGAGAAATGCTAAGAAAATAAAAAAACTAAAAGGCTTATAAAAACATTAGGAGAAATGACAGACATAACTCGGGAGGAACCCCAATAGTCATGGATCTGCCTCGACCTCATAGGGATTACATAAATCCTACGACAATACATAAATCCTACGACAAATGAAATCCACTTAAGTATCAATACCCCTACCATAAAAAACCAATACATTTGAACTTAAAACCGTCATCAATGAGGTGGTTCAAAATAATCAGTTAGGGGGGACACCTACGAAAAATCCTAATGTTAGTTTTGCAAGCGTCCTAGAACTCTACGCCACATTTTGCTATAATGATGTCTTTAATGATGTTGTAAGGTTAAGGCTATTATTGTAGATGCAACAGCAGGAGGATCCTTGATATCAAAAAATCTTTGATGAGGCATATTATTTAACTGAGGAGATGATGACTAACAATTTCTAATATCCTTTAGATCAAGTTAATCCTAGGAAGGTTGCCAGTGTGCACGACACATATGTACTATCTACCTTGACTTCTCAAGTTGTGGCTATCTCTAGGAACTTAGATATGGGTTGGTAGGGTCCCTTGGGCCTATCATAGATGCAACTGCATAGGACCCTTGATATCAAAAATCTTTGATGAGGCATATTATTTAATTGAGGAGATGACAACTGACAATTTCTAATATCCTTTAGATCAAGTTAATCCTAGGAAGGTTGCCAGTGTGCACGACACACATGTACAATCTACCTTTACTTCTCAAGTTGCGGCTATCTCTAGGAATTTAGATATCCATCAATCATAAAAGAAAATTCTTATGGATAACTCGTGGATCCTAGTGCTTTGCTTATAAAGACAATGAACACCATTAATAAAGGTTCGACAACCCATAATCCAATACCTATAATCCTAGTTAGAAGAATCATCCAAATTTTAATGGAAATAACAATTAACACAGGGGAGGAAACCAACAGTAGGGTTGTAATCAAGCCAATCCTATAGAAAATTGGAGTAATCAGGATAGTGGCAACCCAAGTCAGACTTACCCTCCTAAATTTAATTCAAACCCAAGACACACATCACAGTCATCACCATCATCATCTACATTATAAATCAACAACAGGGCATGAAGGCATGAAATTAGCTTGGTCAACCACTCCCACATTCAACCTACAACAAGTGATTAAATTATTAAGCTCAAGTTTCCCTTAAAATCTCTTTAGCTGACTACTCCATGTTTGTCCCTCCATTAGATCTCATGACCACTGCCTCCAATTCCATTAATCCTACCTCCATCTTGTCACTAACTACTCCAACGATTCCCCCCACATCGTAAGAATCAATCTCTATCTTATAATGAGTCCTCCATTTTCCATTTTCTAACAATAATATACGAATATTACCTTATAATCTGCACTTATGATATCACATCAATTTGACGCAGATCAACGCTGATCAGTCATTGGCATACAGAACCTTAAAATATGATTTCTTTATATTTTCCTCTGATTCCACCCTTAAAGTTCTGAGTTCAGCATTCGTACTGCTAAATATTATGCAAAGGAGATCATGCACATCTTTCTTAAAAATAAACAAATGCACGTTGTCATTAAACTATATAATGCAAGCATCATATCTACTTTGGACATTGCAACTGTTCCCTAATGATATATAATTCATGCCCTTCTCGTGTTCAGAAAGTAGTTTGTTTTACTATTTAAGAAATTCTTTGATGCTTGCATATTAAAGGAGAAATTATTCAGAGTATGAAAAAAATATTAGGTATGGTATAGATTTCTCGTACAATAATATTATATGTATGCATGCGGGCTTGTACGTAACATTCTAGGGGTGTAAATGAGCCGGCTCGTTTATATTTCGAGCCCAAAAAGTTTGTTCGTGTTCGGCTCATTTGCTTAACGAGCCGAACACGAGTTGTTCACGAACAAAGAGTCATTTTAACAACTCTGATCATGTAGCCATAAGACAATAAGGGTTTGAGTAAGATTTAAACTTTTTTATTTATATTAAAACATCATTTGAATCTAATTTAATAATTTTTATTTTATTTTCTTAATCAATATTTTAATTGGTTATAAATCTTTGTAGCTATGTAGTCAATTAAATTTTTTTAAAATA
>NEWO01000274.1:332539-380200 GCA_003013225.1 Phalaenopsis aphrodite | reverse complement strand
GTATTTCGAGCCAAAACGAGCCGAACACGAACGAACACATCTTAGTTCGTGTTCGGCTCGTTAACTTATCGAACAAAATTAACGAGCCGAACACGAGCTTCTTAACGAGTCGAACACGAGTTGTTCGCGAACAACGAGCCGTTTTGACAGCCCTATAACATTCTATCCAAATATGGAGAAAATGTTACATCAGGACTCCTAACGGAATTTACGTTCTGAGTTTAATGATGTGACGTCACTTGTCAAGTGGACCCCACCACAATACGTTGGCATTGACCGGTGGCGCTTCATCATTAAACTCCGAATGCATTAGACTGATGTAGTATGAGCGTATAAATAATACTGTTGAAGTCATTCTGATATAATTTATATTAAATTGTTCTGATACAAATTTTATTTATTTATTAATTGCATGCATGTGGCCAAATCTGGTCATTGGATATATGCTTCCAAAGCGGCTCTTTCAACTGCATCGAAATCTTCCAACACATAACTTGCAGTTGTAGTAATGGATAATGATTAGTTGAGCTTTCTTTTATAATTTGATTTGCTAGTTGTTTGATCCAAGCTTGGTTTTTGATGATCTGCCTCGGCTTTGAGTCAAAGAGGAAGATCTTCCCTTTCATATATTAATTCTAGCAGAAAAGAAGTTTAATTTTCATTGATTGCAGTGTACTATCAGTTTTTTTAGCATCTAATTATGTATGGAAAGGTATTGGAAAAGAGGAAAATGGTAGCATTTTTTAATGGAGGTTGAGTTCAAGATGGTGATTTACTGGTGTTTGGCTGGCCTGATGAAAGTATTTTCATATATTTTGAGGCTTTTCTTTTGCATGTATATAACCTCGAGGCAAAATTTTAAATTTAAAATCAAGATTGTTTAGAACACCGATTTCAATGTGTTTATATTCAAACTGACCAACTCAATAACACGAACGTAACGATAGCAAAAATGGCCCAATCTGGGTCATATTAAGCCTAGATCATGGCATTAAAGCACATTTAAGAGGCTTTTGATCATTATATGGGTGGTTAAATAAACTACGAATTTGACCTAGTTATATTCAAATCGAGAGTCTCGACAAGAGGAATTGATTGGATAAGAGGAATCCAACGAGCAACAACTCTCTTAATTATGAGTTCATTAAGGCTCTTAAATAATTAACAAAACTCTTATAATCAAGAGGTGTCAATATGGGACTTCAAATCAGGTAGTTACGAGAGTTATTCCTTGAAAGACCAAAATGCAGCTCTCCTGAAGCATATAAATAGACCCACTCCCTTCACTTGAGGGTGGAGGAGTCAAATTTCAATATTATTCTGGATTGAAATTCACCTGATGATAACTTTCGACCTCTGTAGCTGCCGACAACTGTCAATCACCTCCTATCCCTTTGCTCACCTTCATTGGTGTCCCTGAAATCTATGTAACAAAATATATTGAATATTGCTTAACGAAGTTTCCTAAATATGAAGTAATGTATAACACCGCATTACATATCTGATGGTAACTTCTTGTGAGAACTACATATAACCACCGTACACATAATACATTAGCTTTTTTCAAACTCTTGATGTTTTTTTGTATATTGTGCATAGGCAATTGGTGTACTTGGTGCGTCGTTGTAACTCTTCTTTTTCAATTATGGGATAAGAATGCATTGTTATAATTACAAACTTATAGTGAATTATTTTTACTAGATTTTTTTGTTTATGGGTTTTTCCTTTCGTACTGTTACTATTATCTGTGTATGTATTAGATCTTCATACAACATTGAGATATTAAATTATAATTCTACTGCCACAAAGCTTCTGACATGCAACATATATATGTGTGTATGTATGTATGTATGTATGTATGTATGTATGTATGTATCTATCTATATCTATACATACATACATACATACATACACACATACACACACACATATATATGTTGCTTGTCAGAAGCTTTGTGGCAGTAGAATTATAGTGTTTGTGTGTGTCTTTATGTGTGTATAAAAAAAAAGTAAAGAAATAAACAGTTGAAGATTATAGAACATATTCTCAATAATGAGAAATATTCTGATAATAAGTAGTGAAGATCCTCACCATGTTCTATTCTATGTGATATTATAGATATGATGATACTTCAACAAATAATTTATGGAGCTATAGAAGATGTCAACATAAATTTAAAAGTAATATCAACTAGATATGAAGTTGTCATTAGTTTGTAGTTAAGAGGTTGCAAGAATCATGGAAGTATACAACTTATGCTCATAGATCCATGAAACAAATTATATTGTAAATAAAGTTTGAAAAGTTGTTGGTGTGGCATCTAAGTTGTGTTGAGAGCAAGTAATAAATAAGTTTGGGGGAATTAATATGACTTAAACATGTGATTTTTTTTCTTACTAATATTGTGATTTATTTCATTATTATCATGATAATTTGCTTGTGAAATGTATTTTTGTTGTGTTTTGCATTGTATAAAGGAGATTAGGCCATTCATGGTGCAAAAAGGATAGATTGGATGGAAAACTCCAAAACCCAAAAAATGTAGCATAATTATGCCACAGAGTGGACAATCACATTGCAAACCATAGAGTATTGTATATGGCACTCTGTGGAAAAATTATGTCTCCTTGTGGCATAATCATGCCAGTTTTGGCATTACTACATTCTGGACCAAACAGGTTCAATTTGAAAAGCTTTTTTATGGTGATTTTGGCAAGAACCATATAAGGAGATGCTATGGGATGACTAGAGGGCTCTTGGACATTGTGGATGCTAATTTTCTTCAGATTTTAGTAAATTATTGTGAACATTATGGTTTTCTCTAGTGGCTTTTTTTGGTGAAGATTCCTATGATTGTTTTTTTCATGAGTTTGGAGAGATTGAGAGGAGTGATTGTGCGCACTTGTATGAGGGAAGATCTACATAATGTTTGTATTGACAGAGAGTATTACAGTGTTTTGCAAGGACCCGGGGGGCTTACGTTTGCTTTCTTTACAACTCTTGCATTGTATTTCTTTTTTTTTGTCAATAATAATAATTTTTTTTGTTTTCTTTTTTCACGCATCATAGTTAATCTTATTTCATACTCCAGCAATGTAAGCTATTTCAGTTTCTCATTGTTTTATCTTATAAATTTTTTTTCCATATACACTTTTCTATGTTGGGATTTTCTATATCGATGTGTTAAAATTTTTGTATTATTTTACTTATAATTAAACTAGATAAAATGTTAAAATCTCTTGTGATCTATGACTTTTAACTATCATGTAACAGAATAAGTAGGTTAGCACACAATAGCCTAGTAAAATAGACGTATTGCCATTAAGAAATAGACATTATCATTAAGAAATTGCAACCTAAATAGAGTACTAGAGAATTCCTCGGAAACACTACATGGTTAAATCCCCCTTAAATATAATATATTTTCTAACACTTCTTACGACCTAGATATATGCTAAGAAGGATTGTGTCTTTGGTTGTCAATAATAATGTGAGATTTCATAAGAAAATTATTAAGAAATCACTAGAATGGTTTCAAAGAAATATGAGCCATTCATATTTGAAAATTTTCACAAAGCTTAATTTAGTTTCTGCCTTGTAAGGTTTTAGGACTTTAACATTTGAGCATTTGACACTTTAAACTTGTTTCAGAGATATTGTAAACTAGAATTTTACATATTAAAAGACTTTGGTGTGTTTCCTCATAAGATTGATATGTTGACACATAATCTATATATTACTTGAATGACACGTATGTCACTACCCAACACAATGCAATCCATCATAAAAAAAAATTATTACCCAAGATCTATTTTGAATGAATTTTTTTTTCTTCTAGTTTCACACGTAGAATCACTAATATCATCAAATGTATAAAATAAAATTACTCAAATTTGATTCAAATCATATCATCATACAACAAAAAGAAACATATACAACCCTAAACCCTCAACAAAAAGAAACATATACAACAATTATGGTTTAAACTTTCTAGCATTAAAATATAAACATCCCCATGACTATCAAAAATATGATTCTAAGGTACTGATCTCACCAGTAATGTAAAAGTCTCTACTTAACCAGAGCCTTACACTTCCCTAAAACAACACATGTGCATAAAACAGGGGTGAGCAACCATAGCTCAGTAGGCTACTCAAAATCTACTAAATTTTTCAACATTTAAGAAAAAAACACAAGCATGTATTCGAAGAAAATAAATAGATCATGGTGGAACAAAATGTAGAGTATTTATCACTGTATCAGTATAAGGAATAGTAACTACAACAGACATATGCTGAGTAACAATATAAACAACATGATATCACAAGTTAAAAAAATAACATGAAAATCAAATTCAATTCTTTATTTGAATTATTTATAATTTTTTATTTGTCTCCTTATATCTTAACTTCCACTTATACTTCCACTTGTTCATATTTCTTCAATGCCCCTTATAACTTCACCTTCAATTATACCTTCACTTGTTCACATCTGTTAAGGCAAAATGCATAAAGGGATAATTGCATTGATTCAAAAGTGCTTATAACTACACTTGATTGCACATAACATCTATCCACTCAATCACAAACACTTGTAAGTCCCCCCATTTTTATTATTTTTTGCTCAAAGTTTGATACAAAAGTATATAAATGCTAATGATTTTGACATACCAATACCACAACTTGATGCAGAAAATTTTACATATCAGTAGACATAAGTAATAATATAATCAATGGGGGAAATAAATCTACACATATTGTTAAGCAAAATCTTCAAAACTACTTTTATGAAATATTCAAAATAATATTTAAAGCATTTCTATTATGTTAATATACAAAATATTGTAAAATACAAAATACCCCATGAAAAATAAAGATTTTTTATGTTGATATGCCCAACATGTTCTAATCGACAAAATATAAAAAGCTGGGGGGTGAAATGTTTGTAAATATCTGTCTATCTGAGTTTTTATTAAATTTCAGTAACAAAATACTAAAAAATTACTAAACGAAAAAAAAATTGAAATTTGAAGTGGGTTAACATTAGTTTACCTAGTGCCAGACAATTTTCCCAATTTGCCCTGCAGACAAAATCGGCTCTACGCCCCCTAAATCTAACTGTCTCTCTCTAGAAATCCTCTCCCTCTCTCTAAAGCTATGTTTTGGAAAATATAAAATGTGAAGCTTCTGGAAGGGTTTAAGAAGAAGCACTTATCTGATATAAATATAAATTTTTATAATAAAACTAAAAAGGATATAATGGTAATTATACAATTTTTTAAATTTAATAAATTTAAACTTTAGAAATCTCTATACATCATTAAATATAGAACTCAAAAATATATCAAAAAAATAAAAAAATAAATAGAAAAATATGTCTAGAACATAACGGTGAAAATAACTTGCAAAATGAACACCAGATGGTTCCAGAAAGTTCACTTGTATAAAGATATACATATCCTTAAAGAAGACAAATGTAACAATAAATCTTTTATTTTCTTACTTATGATGCCCATAAAAATAGATAAAAATGTGTTTAAAATATAATCAAGTGTGTTCTACAATCTAGTGAAGACATTTCTTAAATCAGGTACTAAAACAAAACTAATAAAACCACCTAATGAATAAATTGAGTATAAAAATAATTTTCAAATACTTCCAAAAAATAAATAAACATGCAAGCCTTACTAGATCCAAAATTAAGTTTCAACAGGTATACTGATATACTATAGTAGCATTTGTTATAACTATACTTGCATAATTGACCGACTTGCTTTGCATTCATTTTAGGCATCATTCATGCATAATAGGCATATACCCTATGAACTTTTTTGGTTTCAACCCTGATCATGTATTTAATATTGCAAAGGTTTTCTTAGGTACTATATATGCTATTAAGGCTTTTTACTTTTTACTAATACGTTGTTGACATAGACTTAAAATTATTTTTTTTTTATCAACAAATATTACATCAATCTTCTTTTGGTAGATGGTCTTATGTTCATAAGCCTAAATGATATTACATCATACTAGAACACTCCTTCTTTGGTAATGAATGTATCCTTTCAGCATTTGGTAGTACCCCAAGATCACTTCTAAGAAACTCATGACTGAGTGATTGATGGTCGAGTCCATGAGCACTTTGATTTCGGTCAGAAGATAGATGTCCTTCAGACATATTTAGTTGTGACTAGTGAAGTCGACATACATCATCATTTATCATTTGACTTTGGGGCCACCACCATGTTGGCCACCCAGTTTGGGTATTGCTTCTCTCTAATGTATCCTATCACTAATAGTTTTTATATCTCCTCTTGAATTGGTTATGTCAGAGTGATTGTTATTGATCAATTCTTTTGCTTTATGTGTCCAACCTTTGGCTAGATGTTCAATTAATGATAATCAACATCGATAAAGACTCTCAACACAATACATGAGAATATTCACGTAATGTGGCCATAGTTCTTTCTTTTATCTGGCATCAAAAGTCGAACTTAATAAAAAAGCCTTACTAGGATCCTTGACAATGATAAGCATCTTCTTAATAGCTTCACTAGTTTCTAGGCCTTTCTCACTATGGACATCTAATTTTAGGGCCTCCAATTGTACACTATTGATGACCCATTGAAAGAAAGTATGAGATTGTTCCAAGTTTCCCAAGATAGTGTTCACTTCTCCTCCCCCCAAAAACTACACTGCTATGGCTGCCTTAAAGGTGCTGAGAAGGGGATGATTAAAGATGGAATTCAAAGTTGTTGGTGAGTCAACTATAACGAAGTCAATATAGAGATGATCAATTACTTAGCACTCTTGCCCTAGTGATAGGCAAAGCTAGATCTTCAAATGTATCATTCCTTTCTCTCAAAAAAACCATAAAGTGGCCTAGTTGTTGTTGATAGACACATAGTCCTTATGTTCATCATATCAAATATAGAACTTAACAAGATGTTTACAAAACTCCCTGTTTCAAAGAGGATGCTGCCAATTTGGAAATTAGTAAGTAGGGTCTTAACTACTTTACTTCATTATATATATTACCTTTAGTAGATTTGTCTTTCTCCATAAAAATCATTGGTGAATTATGTACAAATCACTGCAACAATGAAGTTGACATGCAGAGCTCTCATGATTAGAGTCTCTTTAAGCTATCCTATTAAGAGGTCTCAACTCCACCTCCATAGAGAATGGCTGGGATTATGACTACAACGTGGATGGCATGGACATGAATGGGTTCATTGCAATCTTCTTTTTTTGGGCTTTCCTTTGCCTATGAGTGACTGCTTATGATGCTAAAAACTCCTTCAAATTTTTTTCTTTTAATTAACTCCTCAATTAGGTTTTAAAGGCCATGAAACTCCTTTGTGTCATGATTGTGGTCTTTGTGATAGGCAAAATACTTTATATGATCCCTGATGTATCTTCTGGCATTCATCAAAGTAGGCTTCTTGGCTTCTTGAAGAAAAACCATTTTTCTATATTGCTTTTATAACTTCAACCATTGACACTCTTAATGGAGTCTATTAAGAGATTTTAAGAGTTGGAAGCTGGGACCTTCTCACCGTATGGTGATATGTTTTCCTTTCTTGATATCGAGCTCATCCTTTGAGATTGCAAACTCCCTTCTCCGGCATACAAGTCCTTTCTTATAATGGGCGTAGATGATACTCCTCAAAACCTAGCCTTGATTGTATATCATGGGTGGTGTTTTGACTTCCGTTCATTTCAATGGACATTCCTCTTTGAGGTATGCTTCTCTGAATGCTAGGCCTTGAGGGGCATTGAAGGTGAGTTTTACTTTTTTGCTTATATGTGATTGTTGGTGAATTACAATAGCAAATATTCTCGGGGACTGCAGTCCCAAAGTATAGCAGAATGGACCTTCCCTCACCCTCTAAACTAACACAACATGGGTAATTGTAGGTTTCAAATCTTATACTTTCTAAATCTCCTTCTAAAAGTGAGTCACAAAAGCACATATTAACTCTCTTTTATTCTGACAAGGATTTAGTAGTGCTAGTGAACTTTTATGGGGTTTACATTTACTGATAAACTGTGCTATAAAATTCCTCTTGAAATATGTGAAAAAAGTAATTGCTCTTAATGGGAAGTTGATGATTCATAAGAGAGTGAAATTTCTAAGAGTCGTGAAGAGGAGTCGATACTTCAATGTGGCATTTACTCAAAATAGACTCACAACATATTCAAAAGAGGAGACATGGTTGGAAGGATCTGACCATCCTCAATATAATTCTAGGGAAGGGAACTTGAAGCACTCAACATATTTAGCTTCAGAGATCTCCTAAGTGAATGCATTCTTCGAATGACATGGTCATGTTATCTCAATGCACCTTCATTAGCTGTGGTATAATGGAGTCAAACCAACATTGTCGAAATAGTACGAGTCATTATTTTCATCTGAGACCCATGACGAAGCTTCTTCTAGCGTTAAAACCAAGATTGCTCCTTTGATGTAGAGGGGATATCAGATGATGTGGTAGCACCTGGGCAAGTGTGACCCTGATCATTTTCATCATCTACTCTTTGAACTCATTGTTCTAATAGGTTACAAATTCTTGGATACAGTTTATGTTGCTTTTAACTTCTCTATGACTATGTTGCTCTCTTTACATGACTCCTTTTTTTGTGGAATGATCCATGCACATCACATTTTTTAAGGGTATTACACTTAGACTTGTGCTTGAATTACACTCAAAGAATAGAGCTTCAGGAAGTAGAAAGGATAAGTGGGCAGAGAGAGAGAGAAAAAGAGAGTTGAGAAATTGAGTCAATGCAAAGATGTGCAAGATGATGAGGGTTATCCTTGAATCCAGTAATGGTTTACATTTAATAACCCCTATTTATAAGAGTCGTTCATTATAAAATTATGTATATAGACCTATATCATTCTTGGACCTCTCCTCTTATAGCTGACTATATTAGTAAATAGGTGAAGTTCTTGGCCTCCAGTAAATCTTGCACTCGGCTCTCTATACTTTGCCTTTTGTACTCCACCTTTCATACTAGGCCTTTCGCGCTCGACCTATGAGTACTTTACTAACTTATACTCGATCGTTTGATGCTCTGAATTAACCATTTTCACATTCCACCCCCAAACTCGTATGTCCAACCGGTTTCTATCGGAGGATAGCGCAAAAGCTATTCAATTATCGTCGATCTGAGTAACTTCTTCTAGTTATACACTATCATTTTTGTATTTTCTCGAAGCCTTTGGTAGCCCTAGTGTTGCTGACCTATAGTTTTTTTGTTCTTTTATTTGCCATCACAACTCACTATATTATTTACTCCCATAACGTTTTTTAATAGTTCTAATGTGAATGGGTTATTCATGATTCATATGATTTTTACACTATTATAATTCATATACATATTCAAATTTTATTTGATTTTATCTCATCCATCTTCAAACTAGCTTCAAAGTGATTTGAATATTGGTTGAATATGTTTGCAATGACAATTTTGGTTTGCTGTTTGGTGGCATGAATGCCACATCAAATCATACAACAGTGATTCTGGCAGCTGATTTGAAGAAGCACAGACCCATATTTATATTTAAATGTACAGCACGTTGATTAAAAATAAAATAAAATATTCAACGGCCAAAAACAGTCCTAAGAATTTGCCTTGAAGAGACCATTTATTTCTTCAAAATACTGAAATAAAATCAAAAAAAAATATTTTATAATATATCACCCAATATTAAAAAACTACCGACGAATCTTCTGATCTGCAAATTATTTGGGGAGGTGTTACATCTCACTCTGTCCGCACGCACATTGTTTTAAATAACATAATATTATAATGGGGGTAGTAGTTAGTGATCGTACTACCAGGCTTAAAAATTCTATCTCCTCAGAGATGAATTTATTCACAAAAGGGCATAAGACAAGGACTTAAAAGGGCCACGTGAAATGCACTAATAGTTTATTTGTGAAGTCTTAAGTTTGGGAGCAAGTCATATTAGAATTGATTATTTGTTCATCTCTCACAATAACTTATGTGTGGCTCTATAAAACTCAATGGTTTAAGTTTGGTTATGTTGACATGTTTAGGAATTAAAATGTACATTGTATATGCCATGAAAAGTATATAACATATGAGTAGGGGAAATTGAGTATATAGCTCATAGAGCCTAAAATTGGAGAGATGTTTCTATTGTTGTTTTCTTGAAGAAATATAATCCTATGTTTGATTCGAATGAAAGTATCATCATTTGATAGAGAGAGAGAATTCAAAACCATCGTGCAGATGGCTATCTGAATATTCAAGCATGAAGGTGCTCGACCCTTCTTCCTTTATCCTTGGCCAATGGATGAATGCCCCAATGACAACTTTCTCTTGAAAAGGAGGCCACATAAGCAAAGGTAGTGGCCTGGATTGCTAAATTGGACTTGACTGCTTGCGTCCATGATTGAGATGGCCGCCACGATGGCTGTCGAAGGATTGAGGTGGCCACTAATGAGTAGGGCTTTGCTTGGGGAACCCATTCCATTCAATAAGTGACCATGATTGGCCTTAAGGGGAGGGGAAGAGCCTATATGACTAACTTGGGTTGCCTTAGGTGTCTTTGCCTTGGGTTAGCCAAATTAGATGCATTTGGGTTGGTGTGAGCTATAATTTGATTTGGATCTTGGTTAAGATTAGGTTACTCTAACTTTAAATTAAGTTCATTTAAATTTAAGTTTAATTAAACTAATATTGATTTATTTAATTTAAAAGTAAGTTTAAAATTTTGTTTGGTTTAACTTTAAATTTGAATTAAAATGAGATGATGGTTATATTTTAATTAATATGTATGTATATATAATCTTAAGCTTGGATTTAAATTGATTTCAATTTAGTAGATCTTCTGTTTAATTTAGAATAATTCTATTTAATTATAGTTTAGGTTTGTAATATATTTAAAGTTTTTTTCTTATTAAATTTTATCGTGAATTAAGGGTTTAATTTCATATGTATATTTAAGTCTATTTTAAGTTAATTTAGGTTCATTTTAGGTTAATTTGAATCTGGTTCAATTTTACATTTAAATTCATATTCGTTTAAATGTGTTTAGATTTGGGTTGATTTTAATTTTAGCTCGAATTTGACTCAAACTTAGCCCCAAGTTAGCCAAAGAAAGCACACCCAAGCTAGCCCAAAGCCCAACGCAATTGAGCTTGGACCTACCAAGCCAAGCTACTGAACCTGACTTAAGTCAACCTGACCAAGCCATGGCTAACCTAAGCACCTAAGAATTTTAGGAAATGGGACCTAAGCCTCGATAGGGAAGTGAATAAGGGAGGGATGCTGACCAATATTGAGTCAACATCTTCATATATATTACTATAAGATTGTTATTAAATATAGACTTAAATATATACTGCGCCAAACTCTTTCAATGTAGCTGGTACATTAATAGCTTTCAAATGCATATGTTTAAATAATCTACCTATTTTCATAATTTTGTAGAAGCATCCATCCCTCCTATTTTATTCATTTTCCTTAGCCTTGTATGTGTTTCCTACTTTAGTAATTTTTTAAAATCATCTTCCACCATAAAGCTTACTCTGGTGGTTCTGTTTTTGAACATTTTGTGGTTAAATGCTATAATTACTTACCTTTCTAGGCCTTTTGTGGCCAAAATTTAGATCAAAATAGAAAATGAGTAGTGAATTGGCTCATATTTTATGGATGTTTGGAACAACTACTATTTGAAGGCATATTCTCATCTAAATTTGAGGAAATTATTTATTTAAATGGAAGAAGGGCATTCAAAAGGTTAGACCAATCACACTACCATAATAGTTACTACACCTTCATCATTAGAATAGCTTTTCACTAATTATTTATTGAAAACTGATACTTTAGCCCTGCTCATATTAAACATACAAAAAAGGTTTAAACATCACCAAAAAAAAAAGATAATGAAATTTAGTTCTTTATTTCTGAAGCTCCTTGTCTCCCATTTATTAGTGAGGACATTATAAATCATGATGCTCTTTTAAAAATGATTCTTATAAAAGCAATATAAGAATGATGTTATAGTGGATAACTTATTTCAAATCACAGTTAACAAGTAAAATCATATTAAAATATGTGTGTTTGTGTGTGTGTGTTTGTGTGTGTGTGTGTGTGTGTAATTTGGAATGCAATTTTATAATTGTTGTAGACATGTAGTGGGAGATCCTACAAATTAGCACAATTACTCAAGCACTAATAAAATTATTCTAAGAAAAAGTTTGGATGATGTATTTTGAAGTCTAAGAGAGATGAAATCCTAATGAGAACCCATTAAATTATGTGATTAATAAATGAAACTTCTCAAATCATTCATGAGGATCATTTTAATATACAATTAAACCATAATAAATATACATTTGATGTCAAGTAAGTAGATGTGGAAGAGAGGCTAAAAATTGATGCAATAATTTTTTTATAGCAATAATACTCTCCAAATTCATAAATAATTATAACTTTATTTACTTTTGTAATCATAAAAATGTTGATAATATTTTAATTCTCATTATTGGAATGGGAAAAGAAACGTGCTTTAATTGCTTATAATTAATCCTATTATTTCTTAAACTTGGTCCACCAATAATGTAATAGGATTTAGTTATCTTCGATTTTAAATTTAAAAGATAAATTTTCTCTATAGGCATCAATGAAGGCATTGTTGAGTGAGTTATCCCCTCTAAATTAAAATCTCTAACTCTTATATTTTATTTTTTTTATTTTTAGTATCACTAAAGTTTCTATTCATATTTTAAGAATAAAATATTTAGTGTTGCAATAGAATAAAAAATTTGAAGCTGACAATTACATTAATATAAAGCGAAGATCTTTCTTCATCAATGTTGGCTCTAAGTAATAATTCTCACTCCATTTTCTTCATATTAACTCACTTATTTGATTCTCATCATATATTGTGATAAAGTTGGATCTCATCTTATCTGCCTATGTATCATCATAAATGTCTCATAGCCTCCTCTCCATACTACTTTGCCTATTATATGCCATGTCTCCTTCCTTTAATTTGCTTCCATTTTGCCTCTTTTGACATATTAGCTAGCAACACCCTTGTATTCTTGATGGGACCTTGCCAATCACATATCATAACCAACTCTATTCATCTTCTCTTAGTGTTTTTTCCATTGTTATCATAAAATTTAGCACTCTTTTTTGTAGTCTTCTTATTTTCCATTGGCAACATTCATCATTTTCAAGTTTAACCCCTCATCACTATCTTTAGATGATGGCATTTATTTGTATCAGATTTATTATAAAATTTTCTAATTTAAGAAAATCATATGCCCATGAATTTTCACCCTCTGATTGATTTCTTTCCAGGTGGATCAAGTAGATATTGACATCATTTAAATGTAATATATTTGTCAGGGGATTGACCTAACCACCATATAAGAAAAAGTTGAGCTCACCGCTATTGTAGCCCCATAACTCTTTTTTTATAGTGCCTTCAATGTTTATGAGCTGATGATTAACTCAACTAGATGGGGAATAGCTTTGCAACATTATGATTGTGGTGCTAGAACACTCTATTTTATGTCATATAGTGTAGCAATACAACAAAATATTATGCAGTGCCAAGAAGCTCTGCACTCTGTATGTCAGATAATTTCTATGGAAAATATCACTGCGACCCTTATGCTTAGAGCCATGGTGCTTGGCTCTCTATTTTGAAGGCATGTTGCTTAATATTCATGACACTATGACACTACCAAACTCAACTTTGTAGCACTTTTATCTTTATCTTGAGAGTAATTTTCCTTAAGTCTATAGAATTATGCTGTGTTAGGTGAGAATTGCAGTACCACACTCTTTATTTTGAGATCTTATTCCTACATGTACATAACATTGTAGCACTCATGGCCTGAAACACTATACTCTCCTATATATCTAGAGGATATATTTACTTAATAACGCTTGCATTGTAGCGCCTGTGGATGGCACCACCTTTTATATCAATTCGACCTAAAAAACTAAAAAAGAATGTGTCATAGCAATACATGTTCTAGCAACATGGTGCTACTATTTAGTTTCAAAATATTTCATAAAAAATTAACTAGAAAAAGGAGACAAAATCCCCACACTGGAGGGTTGATCAGCTTAATTTTGTACCATGTCGATAAATTTTTTTTAAAAAAAAAAAACAAAATATACCTTCTTTTACTTTAATTTTTTGCGTGAGGATAACCCAGTGTTAGAACACTCTATGATATGTCATATAGTGTAGCATGACAACACCATTTTATGTAGTGCCAATAAGCTCTGCACTCTATTTATTTGATCATATCTATTTTGGGTATCACTGCTACCCTTATTCGTAGACCCATGGCACTTGGTTTTCTATTTTGATGGCTTGTTGCTTAATATTCATGACACTCTAACACTGCCAAACTCAATTTTTTGGCACTTCTATCTTTATACTGATAGTAAAGTCTACAGAATTACGATGTGTTAGTCCAACATTATAGTACCATACTCTTTATTTCAAGATCTTATTCCTGAATGTATATAACATTGTAGCACTCATGGTCTGCATCACGACACTCTTCTATATATCTTGAGAACATATTTATTTAGTAGATCTTGAATTGTAGGGCTTGTGGCAGGCTCCACCTTTTCTGTCAATTCGGCCTATAAAACTAAAAGATAATGTGTCATAGCACTACATGTTGTAGCATCATTGTGCTACTATTTAGTTTCAAAAAATTTCATATAAATATACTTTGAAAATGGAGATGAAAACCCAAATTTGAAAGGTTGATCATTCTAATTTTGTAACATGCCAACAAATCATTCCAAAAAAAAAACAAAATACGCCTCTTTTACTTTCCTTTTTGCACGAGGATAAAGAGTAAGTTGGGCAATGAAAATGTTCCTCTATTTTTTTAGTAAAAGGGATACTGCTCTTTTAAGCACTTTAAACACCCCACCACCCACCCCCTCACCCACTCCCCCACCCCTTGGGAGGAAGCCAAATTGAATAAGGCGGCATTTTTGGGTGGGAGAGGGTCATTTTTTGGCTGGACCGATTTGAGGAGGGATTTCAGTGATTGTTTTAAGAAGGAATGAGATTATTTTTCTTCTTAGGGGGGTAGTTGGAATGAAGGAGCCCAAGAGAAAATATAAATCTTTTGAGGAGGAAGGAGAGTGAAGAATAAGAAGAAGAGGAAATCTTATAGAGGACTTGTTTAATTTTTCCTCCTCGGTCATTTGTACAAAGAGAAAAAGGATTTCAGTGACTTAATAAGTTGGAGACCAAAATCAATCATTGTGTTAGTAAGAGTATCTCATCTCTCTTCTCCACTTTTCTTCTCTTTTAGAGGTCTAGGATTTTTGTAGTAGTTTAGAATTTGGTCTATTTTCTTATAGAAAACTCCTATGATAGAAGACCAATCTTTCTCAAATTACAAAATCATTTAAGAGACCTAGCTTACCTAAAGTCTCCATGGCACTTTAGTGCTAAAGACCTAACATTGTAGAAATTATTTCTTATGCTAGGCACTGTGAGACTTAACACTGTGGTGCCACTTATTTATCCTTTAACTTAAAATAATCCAGGTGTGTGGCATAAAAATGGTTCCCGCTATTGAGTGATGAAATTTGAAAGATAAAGAAATTCATAAAATTCTACAATTATATAAAAATACATAAATTTTAAGAAAATTAGTTCTCATTTTTGGGAGTCAAAATGAATCGAACAACTTCAACATGCCCGTAATATTTTTGTAACAAATTATTATTATTATTATTATTATATTTATTATTATTATATTTATTATTATTATTATTATTATTATTATTATTATTATTATTATATATAGATGGCTTTTGCAGTCGAGTTTGGGTCTCATCTTAAATTGCTCATCCTAAAAGTATTTGACCTGAACCCAAGTGGAATATTAAATGGGCCAGAAAATTTTACTTTCGTCCAACCTACTTTCAACTCTTATGACCCAAATCCAACACTTGTAACCTTTTGATATATGCATAAGAACTAGTAGGTCAAATTTGGGTCATATTTAAGTTAAGTTTGGATTAAAATCAGATCATTTTCTAGTTAGCGAGTCAATTTTAGATCAATTTCAAATTAGTTGGTCGACCAAACCCTACTCAAAAAATTAAAAATATTAAATGTTTTACCCAAATCAAACTAAAAAATTAATCAAGTTTACCTAAACTAAGAATGTTTTAGTCAAATTCAAGTTGAGTTGGCATTTTGAGTCAATTTTTGACATACATATTATATATAAATAAGAAGACAACTTATATGATAAAAGGATTTTTTACCTAAGTTTTATCTTAAATTTGTTTGCAAATTATTATAGTTTTGTAGAAAATCATATTACATTCTAAAAGCCAAACAAGTGCTTTAGCTCATACAAAAAAGCAAAAAGTCACTATACAAAGGCATCACAAGTGTAATAACAAACATACGATGACTGAATTTATAATAAATATTACTTGCAGCATGATTTTGTAATACACCTAATAATAAAGAAAATGGGAGTAAAGCTTCACACACACACACACACACACACACACACACACACACACACACATAACTCATTCTTAAATCTATACAAAATATACATATGAACCTAAGTTATAAAGCATGATCTAACAACTTATATCCCTCACCTTCAAGCTCCAAATCAGGTCAAATGACTTCTAAAAACTTACAATGAAGGTTTACCTTAATAAATTTATAAATGAGATATAATTGAGAGTGAGTGATCAAATTAAATAGTTTTCATTAGAAAGTGTCATCATCAAGTGCCCCTCATAAGAAGAAAACTACTTATATTATATATCAGCTTAGAAAACTTTAAGGTTACATGTATCATTGAGGCTAAGGTCCCAACATTTCAAATCATTATCGAATAATAAATCAAAAAAATTTCTTAGAGATTGTAGTAGAGAACTTGATGCAAATGATAGAGAGTTACCATAAGAGACAAAATTTTGAGGAGGTCCAATTAAGTAACAACCAAAGGGTGAGAGGTTATGGTAGTATATAGAGTAAAAGGAAGTGCACCTATTTGCACAAGTTTTTTTGTGTTTTTTTTATCCCTTCCCATGTGTCCCCTTCTCATGTAGCTCATATCTTCAGATCATTAGGTCATCTCATCCAAAGTCTCTTTTGATTCTCTTTTCCTAATATAAAAGAGAGGAAGAGAAATATAAAAGAAGATAAATATGGGGGTTGAATAAGAGAAGATTGAGAGAGAAAAAGTGTGGAAGTTTTGAATAGAACAAAATTTTTTGAGATGTGTAGGAAATGAAGCTAAAAAATAATTAGACCAATTCTACCCAAATAAATTCTTGCTAAAGACCTATAAAAATCCTTCATGTATATTATAGAATTAAATTTACTTTTTGTTCTAGGTGTATGAGAACTCAGTAAAGAACATGTTTTAATGAATCATTACAACTTGTAGAAAAACCAATAATACTATCAATTAAAAAAAATTAAACTTGTGTTCTAGAATCTTTCGATATGTATATCAATGAAAAATACCAATTTCATTACAAGTTATCTCATGCTTTAAGTAACTGATTTATTGTATGTAGAGGGTGGATCACATATCATAACGGATGATTGACTATCAATAATATTTGTTTACAAAATAAACCTACTAAAGAAATGTGAATGGGATCAAATGGGGTCAAAGGATAGGTAATGAATTGGTAGAAATAATCCAGTAAAATTTTCATGGATTCATTATCTTATGTTATCAGAGCTCAAATATACTTAGTCATAGAGATAGTTAACCCAACACAATAAAAAAGTTTCTATCAGTAATCATATTATATTGACTAAGGAGATTTTGGAGTCTCAAACCTGAGGAAAAATAAAAAACTAGTTCAACCTGTGTGACTCCATCCAGTATAAATGATTAGAAATAAGATTTGCTCTCTCAAAGCTTGAAAGGATGCCTATTGAAAGAAAAGGAGCAAAAAAAACAATTCAATCATAAAAGTTGAACTATCACAATTGGACTTATGATTTTGTTTGAGCCAAAATAGCCAGTAAATAATCTATAATACTCTAAACTACCACCTAAGAAAATTTAAATGACGTGTATAATCAAGAGGCAAGAAACCAAGAATGCTTCACAGGGCATGTAATGATGCAATGTTATTTATATCTAATGTGGAACATCTTTTAGTATATTTGGTATCAAGCTATGTTATGAAAACAAGTCAAAGCTCAGTCAATGTTAGGTAAGAGAATTCATCCTTAAGATTAACACAAAAGGCAAAAACTAAGACCTACAAATTCCAGTCATATGAGAAACTCAAATTTTGTTTCAATTTAAAAAGGTTTCCATGGGCCATGCAATAAAGAAAGAGTGGGTTTTTTATGAGAAAAGTATTTTTTACCTAAACTTTACCTTATAATTGTTTTTAATAGTTAATAAAAATTTATAGAAAAAACTATTTAAATTTTAAGACCCAAACAAGTGCATTATCTCATTCAAACACAAACAAAAATAAAATAGATGAAGGCATCACAAGTGCAATAAACAAACAAACGATGAAACAATATATAAGAAAGTTTGCTTGCATCTATGTTTTGCAATGCACCCAATAAAAAATGGTAAACAGACTCTGCATATGTACAACCTAGTCTTCAGTCTAAATAAAAATATACATTTGAATCAAAGGTATAAGACATGAGCTAACAACTATTATTCCTCACAATTACATTGTCTTAATTTTTACGCTCTATGGGGACTCATGCTCATACATTAACTTCAATATACAGTTTACATACATTCGTGATTGTACATATATAATAAATTATTAAAATTATAGGCTCAAAACATATAAAACAATGGTCAATAACATATAAAAAGGGTAATAAAAAAATGTGTGAGTGGAAAAAATAAAATATGCCACAATAGCCAAATAATGAATAATCCTAATTAAATTATATCATAAATTAAAAATATATATATACATACATGTATGCCTATCATAACATATAGTGTTTGCATATTAGTGTAACCGAAGGATCTACCCATGTGGTCTTGATATGGTTTAAATATTTATGATAACATGCTCTATGTCATCTATATTTTAGCACAATCATATAAAATCTTGTTATGGTATATTAGTTTTAATATTCGGTGAGTATACTCATCGATAAAATGATCGATATACCATAATCACATTTCAATGCTTAAAGTCTACAAGGTTCCCATTGCTAAGGCATTGAAATTAATAACCTAGACCAACATATTAATGATTTGATGAAATAAAAGGATTACCTAATCAAATATGGGTTACTTATGCCCTAGATATAAGATATTATATGCCATTATTATTTTTTGTGGTATATGTACACTTGAGGAATAAGGATAACATCGAGTGGTTGAATATAGTTCAACCCCCTCAAAGGTTCTATACAAATATAAGTATATGATCCCAATATATGATGAATATGAACATATAAAACTTACTGGTGAATATGAGTAAATGTTTGAGGTATGGTATGAAACATCTAAAAACATCCAACAAGATGTGAGATGCTCCTTAGACATTTATATGAACACTAGAATGGTTGATAATATGATTGATCAATCAAACATATAGTGGATGCCAATTTCATAATTTTTCCCCATTCAATGCATAAACTCTAAGCCAAGGAAGTCGAGGTCATGACATTGCTACACGTAACGCTGTGGCACCATAGGAGTAACCTTCGTACACACTATAATGATATGAGCACCATGTGCAAATGCTATGATGAGCCCAATTAACGTAGTGCTAAAGCACAAGGCGACATGACAATCAATGCTATTGATGTTACGACCTATCAATTAAGGTAGTGCTAAATCAAATTTCTGATAAAATCAAACTAGCATAACCAAAATTTAAATTTTTATCATATATATATATATAAAGATGGCCATCCTTTGACGTCCACCTCTGCTTCAATTGATATATTATTATGAAACCATGCACGTATAACTATACGTACGCTTATACTTGATTCATGATCTTCAAAAGACATGATGTATGCAATAGCGTTAATGAAATATATATTTGTAATTACTGATTAGTTTATATTATCTCATGCAGACTAAGTTTTTGTCCTACTTTTTTAAAAATTGAAGCGCTACATACCGTCTATGTTATCACCTAAAGATTATGTTATTGTTGTACTTTTAAAATTAGCCCATTCTATACTAATTTAGAATTACACCACTAATTTATTTTTAATTGTGACTAAAAATCTCTTAATTGATTTTTTTTAATTTAATTATAATCATATATTTGAAAAATAGTTATATTTTTAATATGATTAAAAGTTACAAAAGATAATAATTTAATCATTTTTTTAAGAAAATTATGGGAAAAAAAAAGTTTTAACAACACTTTATAAAACTCGTAGTGATAGAAATTCATGTTATTTTCGTTGTAGCGAATTTTAAAATGCTATAATTTTTAGCGTTGCAAAAAATTTTTGGCGATGATTTTAAATGTTTTGACGAGTTTTTTTTTAATGTTTTTAACGATATTTGTTATGGTATGGCTCATATATCATGTAGGGACAGACGTTGGATCGAAGTAGAGCGGAAGGATCTGTCCAAATTGGGAAGTTATGTGGGTTGGGGTGCGGGGGTAAAGCCCCGCGGTATGGTACAAAGGTAATGTAGTAATTACATATTGTGCCTAGGGTTTACTCCTGAGGTTATAAATAGGTCTGTTAGTAACCCCATGAGGTATCCCTGATTTCTGTAAACCCTTTTTTGATTATTGAAAGGAAGTCGTCGCTCTGCTCCCGAGGACGTGGACATCTTTGCCGAACCTCGTTAAATCTTTTGTGTTCTTCTGGATTTGCGTCATTACTGTTTTTCTTCGCCCTTATTTTCTCAACGGCATTTTTTTAAAAATACTTTTAAATAAGTCAATAAATATATTTTATTCAGAAAATTTGCCTAAAAAATTTTTTTCTTAGTCTAATGGTGGGAAATAATTAGTTTCTCTGTGTCCACAAAATAAAATATTTGCCAATATTTAAAATATCCAAAAAGGTACAGTGAATAATCTCTTATTTTATTCTTCAAGTACTGGTTCTTAAAGATGGAGCATAAATCATTTTATTTTAATGGCTAACAGCTTTTTGCTTTTCAAACAGCTAATTTCAGGGCTGCCATGTGAATCAATGTTATTGTTTATATTAACTCTTAACAACGTATATGCAGCTGCTGCACGAATTTTCAAGCACATGAGATTTAGATTTATAAATTTCGTTGATCAAAATTGCATACATATGATGTTGTTCTAGTTTTATTTCCTGTCGGTAGAAGAGCACTCCTAAAATTACAAAGTAGTCCCCACCGATGTCATATATGAGCATAATGTCACCTCTGAAAAGAGCTCTTAAGAGAGGTAAGCAACTCAGAACTTAAATATTATTATTCGGCCCTACACGTAGCCAATGTGGGACTTCTCCCGACGCCCTTGTCACGGATCAGCTCTTCCGAGAGTCTCACTAGACCATGGAGTCTACACACCTCGCAGACAGTAATCTCCTCTGATACCACTTGTAATCTCTCAAAAGAGCCTTAAGAGAGATGGGCAGTCTAAGACTTAAATACTGTTATTCAACCCTACGCCTAACAGATGTGGGACCTTTTGTCCGTGACAATAAGCCGAAATTTTTCAATATAATATTGTTATCTAATTATATGTACAGAACTTAACCACATAGGCCATGGATATAAACAAATAACTAATATCTCTTTCCAGTAAATTTTAATCATGCAACTAATTTATTAAGCCTAAACTTTAAATGTGGCCTCGGTTATCTATCCTTTTCACTTCCAAGCTCCCAGAAATGGGAAGCAATCAACATGAAGAATTTGGTGTAGGAGGTGGAAGAGCAGCAAGCTCTTCTTCAAGGAAAACAAAGAAGAACAGCCAAGCAAAGCAGCCAAAGCTGCCACAAAGAGGACTGGGAGTTGCTCAGCTTGAAAAGATCAGAATTCAGAGTCAGATGATGGCTACTTATAACCTCCAATCACTTCATCATCCCTTTCATACTAATCCAACCATGGTTTGTATACATCTCATATGAACTGCTTCATCATTTATATCATTGATATCCAAATTAAATATGTATTCTGATATATATTCAACAGGAGGAGCCTATAACTTCATCCTCACTTAATGTTGCAGCAAATTCAGTGTTCAGTGTTCATCCCAATTTCTTGGTTTTTTTCTATCTTAAATTAACCAATTTATAGTTTTTTATCAGCCTTTTTTTTTCTAATTTTTATTAAGTTGGGTTCATGTATGGTTTCAGATGAGCTGTGGAGAAAATATGATTAGTGCAGATACAAGATTTGGAGGCATGCAGTCTAGTAAGGCTAGGTACATGGATTTACACATTAGGCTTTATAATATTTACACATATTGTCTGTATGGTCATATTTGAGTGCCAATATATACTTATGTTTGTATTTATTTGTTAGGTATTTAGTACCAGATCATGAGGTTAATAGTGTACCACAGGGAGATCATCTTCAGCCTGTGACTCGCCCACTCATGATGGTAAGAATATAAAGTAGCTAATATATATAGCTAATGCTTAGAATTTCATTAGGGAATTGCAGTCACATTTTAGGATAATATGCTGAGGTTAAAGACTTGATAAGTAAGTTTGCAAGGAATCTTCATATACTTTTTTTAAATCATTTTTGTGCAATTAATTTTCATTAAATAAAATGAGAGTTGCAAAAATAAATCTAACTGTTCGTGTATATACTTTGTAGGAATCGAATCATTTGTACTTTAAAGAAAAGAATATGAGAGAGGTTACACGAGTATAAAAAATGAAGCAAGTAAAGCATAATTTTATAGAAGAAAATCAAGGAAAAATGGAATTAGTGGTGCAATTATCTACTAGGTGTAGTGGGAGAGGCAACTAGCTAGCATTATTACTTGACACTAATGTGGTCATTTTAAGCAAATGTTTTGGTAATACATTTTAAAGGCTAGATTTTATGAATAGGTGATGAAGCTTCACATATTTTTTGAGAGATGAATGGAATTAGTGAGCAATCAATCAATAATAAAGGTAGGTTGTATGTCTGGTGGAGATGTGTAGAGGGGAGGACAATCTCTAGAAAAAATTTCAGAACTAGAAGAATGTCCAAAGTCCTCCATCATAATAAACTAGATTTGTCTTTGCATTCACTAAATTGATTCTCATACAAATAGTCTTAAAATTTCTTGAAGCACATCCACCTAAGCACCTTAATTAGGGTTAGGTTATCTTCAAGTTTAGATTGAAGCATCAACCAAGGTATTATTCATTGAGTTGTCATCTCCAAATAAGTAGCTATGCATCATTAAATTATGTTTAGTTGTGTGCATCTCAAAGATGTCTCTATTAAAATTTGGCTTATTTAGATTAGAGGGTGTAAGATTAGAACAAATTAAATGGATCCTAAACACTAGATGGAGGAACAAAGTTAGGGGCATTTACATACATACCGCATAATTCTTGTGTATTTACATGTCTAACATTCAAAATTTCATATTTGCATCCATAATACTTCAATAATAATTAATATCACATATCAAAAATATCATTATTACTTTTTAAAAGTAAAATGAACATTTTTATGAATAAATTTATGACACCGAAGTGTTATGAATATAAATATGAAAGCCTTAGTGTTAGATATGTAAATGCATGAGAATTATGCCATATGTCTTACATTTCCCTATTCATTTTCAATTAGAGGCTTGAAACATTCAACAACAAAATTTCCTTGTAACATGAAATCTGACTAAAATAAGGGAATTTTAAAAGATGACCAAACATTGATGCAAAACAGAAAAGAATATTGTGATTAATGAAGTATGCTCTCAAAAGAATATCACTTAAATTATCCTTGTGAGCATCATGCAACAACCTCAATTATGCACTTTGTTTGGCTATAATAAGAAGGTGGAGCCTGACATATAAATCATCATTTTTCAGACTAGTCCATGATCAAGGTCCAGTCAGACTTGATTATTCATTTGACTCGATGAATGTAAGGAACCATTTCGAATATCTCATGTTCGATTTATTAAATATATATATCAAAGAGAAATTTGATCGAACACAACTTTTAAAATTTGATTCTATCAATGATAGAAAACTAAAATTATAGATGAATAAAACCCATTTTGATTCCATAAAATTGTCTTAAACATAAAGTCAATCGAATAACATAAATGCGGAAATATTCATGTAAATAACATGTCTCTGGCCATTGATTTGAATACGTTCATCATCGATTTGGAAGTCTTCTAAAACTTTTCCTCTCTTCAATTGATGGTGTATGATTTCCTTAAGAGAAAAAAAGGCTTATGGACACAAAATCATAAATAATTTAGCAAAAGTACATAATAGTAGTTACATTAACACATTACATTCTCCATATTGGTAGAAATTTTATCTCATATTAATAAATAAATTCTTAGATCATGGTGATAGGTTCTCTAAAACCGAGTAATATATTCCATTTATCACAATGATTATATTTCTTATACACATGCATATTTCATAATAAATAAACCATTGGTTTATTTTTTATCCAACTTCATGATATTTTTCATACACGTAAATGTGTACACAAAATAATCAAAAATATGCAAACATCACAACCAAGTAAAATTTCATTAATCACTCTAGAATTTAGGAAAATTGCGGCTGGCAAATCTGACGCTAATATAGGGATATTTTGTAGCTAAACTTAATTTGCATTGGATTTGCGTCGAGAATGAGGTCAATAACACACTTGGCATCGCACATGTCCAACACAAGTTGTTTATGTCAACCTTAGATTCAAACAGGCTGGTAATAAGCTTCGATGTGGTACATCCCAACCCAACATTCAACATCGTAATGTGCATCGACATTTGACGATCACAAAATACCGTCCTTATTTGAATCTACTCAGTCTTTCAAATTTGTTATTTATCATCAAAATATATCTAGCAACGTTGAAAAAATAATTGTTATTAACATTAATATTTTCGATGCAATCCTGTAACAAATTATATTTCTTTAACTGAAAGTATTATTATATATATGAACTATCAAATTTTCCCAACATACACACAAGGAATATATATCACAAGCAAGTACCATCACAAATAAGAATCTATAGAACTATCACGTGCCAACAATGAAAACAAACATACTTTAACAAATATTAATCTAAATACGAAAAATTTTATAGAATAAATGTTCACATCATCGCAAATAAAAAAACACATAAACTCCCATGATGGGGGAACATCATCAATGTCATAATCCTCCTCAAGCTCCTCTCCCTCCTCCACCTCCTAATCCACCTAAGTCATGGTGTGTTTACTAAGACAATCTACAAAACTCTCCATCATTTATGCAAGGGTCTCCTCAACGCTGTTAGTTTTCACCCATCCAATGATGCATTTGGCAGATCTCTTCATTCATTGGTGTGACCTGCCTGACAAATTCCTTAAATTATGCTCCAATAGTAACGACCATGAGCCACCCACATGAGTATGAGAGTGTTCAACTTCAAATATTATGCCCTTCGAACTCAGACCATAAACCCTCCCTTTCTTCTTTCTTGTTGATTGCCTCCATATCTCAAAATCACATACACAGTGGTGGATTGGCTACCACTGATGTTGGCACCCACTTGATTTTGGCTCTTTAACTCCCTCTATAACTTCCAGATCTGCGCGTAATCCTATATAATTGAAACTAAGAAGTTGTCATTTTTAACATTAATAGACTTAAAAGTATAAAAAATTAATTTTGTTTACTACACATACCAGGTTGTCGTATACACATTCCTACATCCCTAGGAGTCGATGCATCCAGACATACAACTCTACAGTGGTGGGCACCTAGTCAAGCTTCTAAGCCTATGTACATGAAAAAATGGTAAGTACCATAAAATTTGCATCGACGATTGAATTGTTGAATAATTAGAGAATTTTACTGTCCTGTGGTAGTGGTATGGGGGACCGAGACTCAATTGTGGAGTTTGGTGCCTTAGCCTCCTTGATCCTCATGTTTTGTTGGTTTGTTTGCCTCTTCTTCTAATAATACGAAGAGGCCCAAGCTCTGGTTAATTGATCCTAGACCTTCTTCCCCACCCAGATGGGTCACTCCTCCTTCCTTAGGGCTATGGTGGGCATATCACCCAGCTGATATCTGTCATAAACCTACTAAAAAATGTGGAGGATCTACTTCGATAGTCAGTAGAAGGACCTATGTAAATTAAAAATTATGTAATGTTAATTATTATAACAAAATAACTTAAATTTAGTATTCTAATTCAAAAGAAATGATTTTACCTCAAATCCTTCAAACCACATGACCCGAGTCGCAATTGGGTTCTACTTCTACAAAAGATATGCAATATTGTACCTACTCCAGATGATCTCCATGATGCATGTCACGGGCTGCTTGGGGGGAGGGGGGGGGGATAGATTTGAAATAGAAATATTAATTACACAAAATATTAAGACGAACAATGAATTTATTCTATTGTTAAAGATAACTAACGAATCTCCCTCAACATAATATATACCGGCAGGAGGTGTCCTACTTCAAAAGGGCGGTAGATGAGGGGCCTAGCACATCAAAGGAGGGAGCTGGTGGCTAGGTTAGAGTTGGTGTGGATGTGAAAGCTAATGCATGAGTGGGAGCTGATGTGGGAGGGGTTGGCAGTTATAAAGGAGTAGCAAGACTGATCATAACAGTGATAACATTTACGGGGGGAGCTGTAGTAGTAGTGATGTGGCTAATCAATACAACACTAGTGTTGAGTCTGTCAAAGTAAACAACTAGCTTCTTCATCCTACTATAAGCACTCTATATAGTGCCCTAAGAAAGAGGTCGCAGAGGTGGCCTGCCACCAGTACCATATGATGTCATCTATAATAGGAAAAAAAATATTAATAAATTTTTTACTAAAAACAAAAGTAAGTAGGAGAAGTATAATACAAGCAACATAAGTGAAAGTAGAAAAGGTGCAAAATAAAATAAAAAATATGTTGTAACTACGTGTAAAAATAAAAAAAAAGTACTTACAAGAAGTATAATATAAGTGGCAAAAGCATGCCTAAACTACGTGTAAAAATAGCAAAAGTGAAAAACAAAAAAAAATAATCATCTGGTTAGATACACCATTTCTAGTTTGTTTTATTAGATGAGTTAATTAATGATGAACTTAAAATTTCTTCTTCAATTTTTGCATCATTTTCTTCCATATTTTGAGAAGCTTCTTCATAAGTTTCATGGTATCCTTGAGGGAAAATATTTCTTCGATGGAATCAAGCTGAATATGAAAATCTGATATACCTTGTTTTTTTGTGAATGAGTTTAGTGATAGTTTATATCTTAATAATTTTTCTTATTTTATTCTTCATAATGAAGGACCAATAAATTTTATTCCTTACTTTATCGAGGTATCAAATGTAATAAACTAGACTAGCTTGACATGCTAAAATAAATGGATCAAATTTCACATAGATTTCATTCATTTTTTTCTTCGATAATATCATATGGGCTTAGTGTTTAGGTTCCTCAATTAGGAACACGATCAAACCACTCATAATTGAGCATATATATAATGCATGCAACATAACCCGAATATTGCAACTGCAATATTTCTTCAAGTATACCATAATAACATATCTCACTATCTGAGTGAGTGTTTTCTCTAACACAGACACCACAATTATATGTCTTCTTCCATTCATACTAAGAATTTGTGTGAAATCTGCAACCGTTCACATCCAATATTTGTCATGTAGTGACGCTGTGATTAAGCTCCCAAGTCAGATCTAATAAGCCCTGATTCATAATTTATTGCTTACGTTATGGACCTATAAGAAGTTTCGATTCATAATTTTATTGCTTACATTATGAACCTATAAGAAGTTTCTAAGTATAAATAGCTTTACTTCTAACGTGAAAATTATATTACGTACCGATGAATTGCAGAGTTACTACAATCTACATATAATTTGAACCATGTCGGAAAATTTTCTTCAATCTTCTTGCTTCTCATGGAGTTATCCCCTATGCTTAGTAAATAATCTACTCAAGTCATTGTTAACATGAATAATAACTAAGAAAATTTTTTATTACTAAAAATATTACTCTATAAATGGTTGAACTTGGTCGCAATTCAGTAGAATATATAATGTAGCAACTCAAAGCTCTTTATCATTAAGGTAGTGTATACAATGCCTCCCAGATGATTCTCCTGTATCTAAAATACAGATAATTCTAATTGTAAAGGCATGTGTTTGTTGTCCTTACTTAAAATAGTAGGAACATAAAGTAATTGTCTCCTACAACAAGTTTGCTCAAATATCTAGTTCTCGAGATGTGCATTATTTTTTTTTAAAAAAATTATTTAAAAATACCCAAGATGGAGATATTTTGGAATAAACATGACAGTAGATTACTCTAAGTGACACTTTTATATTTATAATTAACAAACTAATATTTTATGTAATAAAGCATTGCAAGACTTACCACAATCTTATAAATTCTTTCTTTATGTCTAAGTGGTATTTTTCTATCTCACAATAGGCCTGATGCATATTCCTCCTCTTCAGCTATCCAACTTGAATTCTATTAATAACATCTCCATCTATATCACCTTCACTTTGAACAATAGACCCAAGATATCTAAATAATTCACACCTAACAGGATCATCAGATGGTAGATGTTTAGCATGACCAAAGCATCTAAGCCAACTCCCTCTAATCTTTTATACCATTCGAGCAACACCAAACTTTTCATGGATATATTCATTTCACATTTTATCTTTAAGAGTAAACCCACTCATCCACTTAAGCATTCTCATGTTAGCTACACTTAACTTAGTTTTATGATTCTCTTTTATGAGCCAACATATCTAACACCTAAACTTCATTTTTGACATGAAAACCACAAAATTTATATGAAATACATATATTGCATCAAAACTTCTAATTCTACATAAAAACTGTAAAATTCCTATACAATATATATATAGATATAATTCTAAAAAATCAATTTTAATATAAAAAGGAAACTAGAAAATGAAAAAATATCGTTAAGGGGAGACAAGGGAGAAAATAAATTTTTTTTTGTAGAGGTCTAGAGGAAGATTGCTCACTCAGTGGAGGATGTGATGTGTCAAAGAGGGAACAACGGAGATAGAATGAGGCTTTGTCGCATGAAATTTATTTTTTAGGCCATTTGTGTTGGGTTTTCATCCTATATTGATGTAAATTAGTTAGCATCAGATAATATGATTCTATTATGTGATTACAATGCATCAATAAATTGTTGATGTAATTTGTGATGCAAATAATTTGTGTCAAATTCGCGTCAACGTAAAGGGTGAAAATAATAGTTTGTGTCGACATACTATTGATGTAATGTCCCCTCTACTAATTGGCATTTGAATTCACCACAAGGCACAAGCAACCTAGATGTTAATATTTGCATAAAAAATTTGTGGATTTAAATACTAACACTAATTTGCAAGTTTTCTATAGTGAATAATTTTCATCTTTATAATGAAATCAACCAAAATAACCATGGCCCATATTATTTACATGATCCTTAAAATTATGTGGTGGCATGCCTTTAGTCAAAGAATCTATTACCAATTATTTGCTCATGTGTTCAAAAATCACATATTTTCTTTAACACGTTCTCTTATTGCTAAGTGCTTAGTGTTAATATATTTATTTCAAGAATCTCTTTTGTTATTCTTTGCCAAAAAAACACTATAATTGAATTGTTATGATATTTCATGAATGGTCTATATGTGGAATTCACAAGTCTCCACTCATAAATGAAATTCTTTAATCATACACCATGTGATGTAGCCTCGAAACATGACACATGAACTCGGCCTCAATAATGGAAGTAGAAGCTAAATTCTTTTTTTTGCTCCTCTACAGCTCTTTCGGGAAACATGAAAATGTATTCGAATGTTGATTTTTTAGAATCAACATGCCCAAAAATGTCACAATCAGAATACACAGCCACCTCCAAACTATCATCCCATCAGAAATATATGTATGTAGTTTTTGGTAACTTGAAGATACATCATCACCTTCTTTACAACTTGCTAGTGATATATACTTGGATTACTTTGACATTTTCCTAACATTCTAACTGTAAATGCTATGACGGGTCTTCTGCAATCTGAGCATACATTAAACTACTAAAAAACTAAAGCATATGGAAAATTTTGCATTTCCTCCCTTTCAAAATCCTTTTCGGGCACTGACTTAAACTGTATTTATCACCCTTTACAATCAAATCTATGTTTGATAAATAATATTTCATTCTAAATCTCTCTACAAGCTGATTAATATAGGTCTTCTGAGATAACCCTAAATGGCCTTGAAATCTATCTCTTTGTATATTAATGCCAATGACCTGAAAGGCATCATCCATATCTTTCATATATATTAAAATTTTTAGAGAGAAATAATTTCACTACAAGTAATAAATCTTCACAATTAGTTGCAAGTAAATTATCATCCACACAAAGGATTACGAAATAAAATGTGCTCCTATAATAATCTTTCGGTCTATACATTAACCTATGACATTCTCTACAAATCTAAATGAAGAGATTACATTATATAAGTTTGGATACCATTGACGAGAAGCCTTATTTTAATACTCATATAGATTTTTTAAGCTTTCACACCAAAGATTTGTTGTCTCTAAAAGAAAATTCTTTCGATTACTTCATATAAACCTCCTCTTTTATATTTTCATTAAGAAATGCAGTTTTTACATTCATTTATTTCAACTCCAAATCAAAGTGTGCTGCAAGTGGTTTGATTATTTTGAAGGAATCTCTCTTAGATATAGATGAAAATGTATCTTTGTAATCTATTCCTTATCATTGAGTGAATCCTTTGGCACAAGTTTTGCCTTTTATCTTTTTATATTGCATAATGAGTTTTTTTTAATTATATAGACCAATTTACAACCTATAACTTTTGCACCATTAGGCTAATCAACAAGATCCCCGACTTCATTATGTGACATATTCATCCCATCTTTCATGTCATCAAATCATAAATCACATTTTTTATTTTTCATGGGTTGAGAAAATAGTTCATGATCATTTTAAACTCTAATATTTATAGTCCAACTCTTGAAGATACGTGATATAATTATTAGAAATTACTGATCTTCTTTCTCTAATAGACCTTAAGGTTGTAATAATTTTCTCTTGAAGAGTTGATTGTTCAACTGTATTTGATACCTCATGAATATTTGGATTTACTAACCCATTATCAGTAGCTTATGGAATCCCAAGTATTTTTTGTCTAACACCCATTTGATCTATAGGAGTGTTACTAACAACAATCAACTTGTCACATAAAATGGGAGGTCGAGCATCTATATGTCCCTTCTCATAAACCAAGCGCTATAATAAATCACTCTCACTAATAAAGTCATCTCTAGAAATTTTGTATTTCTTGATTCCACAATCCTAATATTGTTAGATGAAAATCTGTCAACCTAACATTTCAACATATCCAATGAAATGCCCATTAATTTTCCTTAAATCAATCTTTTTTTCTTAAAGATTATAAATTATTACTTTACACAGACATCCCCATATACATACATATTGCAAACTCAGTTTCTTGAAGGAGCCCAATTTCAAAAGATGTTTTAGAAATAGCCTTAGTTGGAACCCAATTTAATATTTACATTATTTTTTTTTAAAAGCTTCAGTCCATAAGTATATAGGTAATTTGGAGGTACTAATCACACTCTTTACAATGTTCATTAAGGCCATATTCATCCTTTCAATTTCAACATTTGATCAGGTGAGCCAGGTAAACTATATTGCACAACAATCTCATTTTTTTGAAGGAATTTTGCAAATAGTTTAACTTATTAATTGTCCATCATTAGTGTTTCTCCTATAATACTCACCATCTTTATGTGATCTCATAATTTTAGTTTATTTATCATAATGTTTCTCTACTTACGTCTTGAAAATCTTAAAGACATCTAATCCTTCATTTTAATTATAATGCGAGTAGAGATATATGTATCTTGAGTAGTCATCGAAAAGGATGATAAAGTATTAATGATTATTAAAATTCATATATGGAGAACAAATATCTATATGTATGATTTCCAATATGTTTGTACCTTTCTTTGAACCTTTCTTTGACTTGAAGCAAGTATCAAAGTCAGTGCAATCCAAAGCACAAAGTACTTTTTTTATTCACTAAACGTTTTAATTCTATCTATGGAGATATGTTTTAATCTTTGGTGCCACAACATAGGAAAATTTTCATTTATAACACATCTTTTAATGTCATCTTGAACATACATCACATCAAGAATAGAAGTATTTTGCAAATTAATATAGAAAAGACCATCTGACAATACAACATTCCTAAGAAGTTTATATTTGTAATAAAAACAAACATAAGTTTCTCAAATGTTGAAGGAATAACCCAAAGCTATAATTCTTGATATTGAGATTATGTTTCTAGAAACTTGATACATAAAAATATTTTTGAATTTCAAAGTAAAATAAGTACTAACTACTGATAACATGTTCATTTAACTTCCACTTGTGAGAACGTATGGTTCCCTGAATATATGTTTTGCTCACTTCTCACTGACTTCCTTAGCTTTTACATATCGTGTAAGGTATTACAAATATGAATAACCCAAATTGACAAATGAGATTATTTTTCCTTTTCTTATTAAGCAAATCCTTGAATTTGATGAAATCCTTCTTCATGTGTCTCTTCTTTTTATTGAAGAAACACTTTTTATTTCAGGTTGGGGTGATACTTCACCCTCTCTTTTCTTTTTAATTTGGCTTTGGCTCTAGTCCTTTTTGTGTGTAACTAACATTACACTTTCACCCATTTTCATAGCCCTTCCTCCTTCCTCTTGAACACACAAGGTCATAAATTCATTAATTGACCATTTATATTCATGTGTGCTACAAGATATCTCAACCAGACTATATTGTTGTAGAAGGGTGTTAAAAATGTAGTGCACCAAAAAGGACTTTGATATATCAACATCAAAATTTTGTATATCTCAAGTTTCAATTTATTAAAAATAACTTAAAGAGAAGTTTAATCGAGCACATAAAGAAGATAGATACAACCTTTACAATTTGATTCTATCAATGATAGAAAACCAAAATTACAAATGAAAGAAAAACATTCATGCCAATAACATAAAATTGTCTTAAACATAGATTTGATCCAATAACATAAAGGCGTATATTTATTTATGCAAATAGTATACCCCCCCCCCAAATGATTTGAACATGTTTATAGTCGATTTTAAAATCTTCTTAAGTTTATTTCCCTCTCCAAATGATGTTGTATTCTCTCTTTAAGGGGGTGTTTCATAGCACAATTTTAATAGTATTTAGGACTTGATTTAAGCTAAATCCAGGTAAACACCAAAAGAACAAAATTAAATCCAACGCTCCATTAGATCATTTTTTTCGTGCTCCTCTCTTTCACTCTCGTTTCATCTCTTTTGCAACGTCAATTCAAATTTAATAAATCGAATTGTGCAAAAAAATATACTATGTTAATCGAAGAACTCCATTTAAGTCACGAGCTCCATCTCCTTCACCTCATTTACTAGATTTGAAAAATCCTACATTAGTAAACCCACATTGCAGCCCAAAACCATAATTAATTTTGTTTTATTCTACCCATCAAAGAGAACTGCATAATAATAGTTATTATAACTACTTTCACTATAATTTGCACCATAATTAATTAAGATTTAGTTAAATATTTAATTTATGGTGACTTATATATGTTAAGGTAACCAACAAGTCCATGTTATTAGTAACATTCTTTCTCAAATTTTATCACAAAAAAACACCTATTAGTGATATTTTTGTAATTATCAATAGTTGTAGGTTCTTAAAAAGCAAGACTATAAAATCAATCATATGATTAAAAACCAATCTTTGCTTTCGGACACATTTTTTAAGAAGATAAGACTAAGCTTTAAAACTTAGGGTCTGTTTGGCGAGGTGTTGCATGCCCCACCCCAATTTTTTCTATTTGAAAAAAAAAATTACATTTTTCCTACGTTTTTTGAAAATTTGTTGTTGAAACTGAGTTTTTTAATCGAATCTGGATAAGTGCAGTGTGTCACCTCCCAAAAGAGCCCTTGTGGGTGGTGGGCAGCCCAAGACTTAAATACTGCTTTTCGGCCCTACACCTAGCCGATGTGAGACTATTTGTCCGTGACAAGTGTCTCTCAAAAAGTTACTTCTGTCTTTTTTAAAAAATTTAAAATTTTAAAATATTCACCATAATTTTTTGAACATCTTCTTCTGCAGCAGCTTCACAATCACTTCTTTAAACAGCTGTAGCCACCTCAAACATACCCTTAATCACAATGCTTTAAGATAAAAGAGGTTTTACATAGCTCAAATTAAACATTTGACAGCGAAAAAATCATTTTAATTTTTTTCACTTTCTCATATGTCGGCTTAATTATGTGTACGTATGACTTTGGCAGGATCACGTACAAAGAAGAATCCACCATGAACACGACTACTTCGCCGGATCACTAAGCCAAGTCTCAGATTCAAGCGAGTCGCAAGAGCTAGATTTGGAGCTGAGATTGTAGATGAACATGCTGAAAAATATAGCCGTTTATTAATTTGGAAACCAGGGATAAGCTTGTTCCTAACTAGTTCTTCATCAAATGGACATCAATCACATATATGGTGTTTTTATGTTCCACTCCAATAAGAATAAATGATTGTATACTGGAAGACATTTTCATTTTCTTAATACATTATATACGGTTTATACGAATAATTAGTATTTTGCATGCTTCATTTTTCTTAAGCTAGCAAATCAAACAATCTATTCTTTGAATTTTACAAAAATGTACATATTTACCACGCAATTTGGGATGTAATATTTAGGGTTGTCAGAACGGTTCGTTGTTTGCGAACAGCTCGTGTTCGGCTGGTTAAGAAGCTTGTGTTTGGCTTGTTCGCTAAGTTAACGAGCCGAGCATGAACAACATGAGTAAATTTTTGTTCGTTCGTGTTCGGCTTGTTTTGGCTCGAAATACTACTCATCAATTATATATATATTTGATGAGTAGTATTTTTAAAAAATTTAATTGACTACAAGGCTAAAAAGATTTATAATCAATTAAAAGTATTAATAAAGAAAATAGAATAAAAGTTATTAAATTAGATTCGAATAATATTTTAAATCTTGCTCAAATTTTTAAAATTTTATGACTACGTGATTAGGGTTGTAAAAAAGACTCTTTGTTCGTGAACGGCTCGTGTTCGGCTCGCTAAGCAAACGAGCTAAACACGAACACAGTTTTTGAGCTAGAAATATAAACGAGTCGAACACAAGCTAAGTCTAGGCTCGCTCGTGTTCGGCTCGTTTACACCCCTAGTAATATTAATGATTTGAGTGTTATGGATGTAAATTTGAAAGTTTAGGCATTTAAAAAATCATGCTTAAGCTTTTAGTTATATCTGCAGCGATTTTGCTTTATAAAAATTAGACGTCTGTAGGGTTAAAGTTTGCCTAAGCAGTCCTTTTTTTTTTCTTAAAAGTTTTATTCAGGATATATAATCTGACCCAATTTTTTGTTTCATTCTAAGAGAACTTTTAATTCTTGGAGGCATAGCCGTCCTGATTAGGAGGAAATATTTCATCCAGACACCGCACGTCCGAATGTCCAACCACTGAGTGTCGCGTCGCCATACACCTCATTAGCGGGTGAAATGGGGCTTGGTGATTGACCATCTGGACGTGCGGACGTCCGAACGGAATATTTTTTTCCCCCGGTTAGGTTAGGGGGTTTTTTATCAGCCTTGCAATTTATTAAGTTCAATGCTTAGTCTTGTATTTACCTTCAATGTGGAGAACCTTTGAATGTTTCTATTCTTTTGTATAAGTAAATTGAGGAAAAACAAATTCAGAGTAAAGCTTGTGGGAGATAATATTGACAGCATATCTACTTAATATATCTCATGAAGTTGTAGCTTCTCTAATACAGAATTATATTTGACTGAAGTTAAATGTGAATTATTAGACTTAATTCTTTTTTACTTTGTACTAATAGTCTAAGAGACTAATTTTAACTTTTAGATTTGCTAGGTTGTCAATTACATTGATTATAAATCATTTTATGTCTTGGTTTGATGGTTGATTTGCAAGATCAAAAAGAAAATAATAGCCAACTTCATAGTGGCTCGCAACTTCGATTATGAAAGATGTTAGAACTAGCCTATGCTACTCATTTCATCGCCATACCTCTGTTGTGGTCTGGTTTCTTTACACCCCCTGTCTCCACTACACAACCTTTACTTTTTTGTGCTTCCTTTCATCTTAGTTACCTCTCTTTTATTAGATCTACCACCCTTCCTCCTTCAAAACAATATGGCTACTTCCACTCTCTTCTTCCTAATGGGACTCAATAGCTCCTACTTGCTCTGGCACTAGTTTGCTTCATTTCCTATCCGGCCTTCCCCATCTCAACATTTAAGATGATTTTTGTGTTGACATCTTATTATTCATTAATGAAAACTCATTCTCTTTTGAGTTTGCTTTACCCTTGCATCACACTTCCCTTTTCTAATTGTTTTAGAGTATTGGAGTCCCTCTAGCTTTAATGTCCTTAAGCATCATGTTATCAATTGATGTTTCGTAAACTATGTTCAAGCTTTACAAATCATCTTCTTGTTGGTTTACTCTCACAAGTTTTCTATTCCAATGGCTAATGGGGGCTTCCTCTTACTCTACAGCTCTCCTAATTTATCGTCCTCTAGTTGCTTATTTCGTAGATCCATTCCCAAATAATGCCCCTTTTAGTGTAAACNTCCACCATTGGCATCAAGTTCTATACTTCCTCATCCAAATAAATTATTTTCTTCATTATTTGATAATGCTTTGAAATCTCAAATATTCAATCACAATGATAGAACATGCCACCCTCAACTTTTTTTCCTAAGTTATTTTCAAACCTATGTCTATTTCTTCTCATGAAATATATTGTTGGATTTCTTCTAAAAGTGTTCAATCGCTCCTATTCGGCTTGCTTTTCCCCATTTATGAACTTATTTCCTTCATGAAGCATTATTCACCTTAGCATTACTATTTTGTAAATCTATTTCCAAAGATGTTTCTACTACAATTCTCATTAAACTTTCTATCACAACGATTCTCATGAAATTATATATGATTCAGCATTTATCTGACATAAGATTGGATTAAAACATAGTGGCTATCATCTAAGAATACTTATTTAAAATATTTTCAAATTTTGTTTGTTGTCACAATGACTATTTCATGTTTGGACATAGTAAAAATCCTTTAAAAAATAATGTGGCCGATTTTGCAAACCCTTTAGTAGCATGGTTAAAACTTCTCTCTTAAGTGGTTCATGTTAATATGTCAACCTTAATACTTTCTTCTTCTTTTCCTCGTAATCAAGCACCCCCTTTAGATCATCAAATTTTTTAACAATAGATTAATTTAATGATTGAATTTTCTAATATTTTAATCACTAATTTTGCTCAACAATATTCCAATACATCAGTTATCTTTGATTAAGACATAAAAGCCACATATACACAACCAAATTCTCATTTTATTTGTACTATTATTATATTAGAAGATAATACACCAATGTATGCTTCTGAGTATTTCAAGGAACCTATCTTTAATGGTTGGGAAGGGGAAAATAAATAAACTTCTTAAGAAGTGTACTCACCAAACAATAAAGTTTACCCAAATATATTTAGAGAGTAATATACTCATATAGTTGAAAATATATAATGAATAGCACCTCTCTTAAATTTTTGTTAAGTATTTATTTATGATCTCTACGTATAAATTTTGAGAATGACAATTGAAGTTTACTATATAGTCATATTTTTTAGATACTATATGACGAGTTATTATCAAATTTTTATCACAATTTTCCAAAATTAATCATATTTTTTAAACAAATTATGAGTATTGTATGACCGAAAACCCATAGAATATGTTTAACCTGTGAATTGCCTTTTGTGTTAGCCCATTATGATGGGTCAATTTTAACACAACAATTAGATCAAATAATTTGGTCAATTGACTTGTCAATTATGTTGATCCAACCAATTTGGTCCACTAAAGTAAGCTAGCTAGAGTTGAAGAGATCACTAAACAAGCAACTCAACTACACATTTGGCTATTTAAGCTTTATAATTTAGTCTCTTTAATGTAGCAATTAATATAGATTATTTAAACCTACCCAAATTTATAAATAATGGAGGCTCTCTTAGGGTAGGGGAATTGAGAGTCTCTTATTATCTATATAAAGTTTATTAGAAAATTAGTAAATTTCATTGAGCTCCTCCCCAATTACATCTAACTATTTTTGTGTTTTAGGTTTCCTTTGGTCTTTTCTAACTCTTTCTAATGTGGTTTGGTTCCTTGGACATATCAAGTTCTAATATCCCTGAAGATGTGGTGAGCACGGGTCATTCCACAAACTAGAAGAAGAGTCATTTATGGAGCAGAATCCGGCATTAAAGAATATTTTGTGGATATAGAATGTACGATGAAGCCTATCATTATTATGTGTTGGGGGTATACTTTATTAGAGAGAAAGAATGTACAGACCGTGCACAAAGTTTTAAATTTTTCACCTAAATTTGATTATCATATCAAAAAATAGTATATTATCTCGAAAGAGAAAAATAATACCTTATGATTTGATGGTGAGGGGATTATTTCACTACTCCAAAGGTATACAAACTAGAAGTTTTTTCCTTATCCTAAAAAGATAGTGCACGTTTGATTTTGATTAACAAAAAGGAAAACTCTTTTGTTAATTATATTTTAGAAAGGTGTATTTTTTTAATAATACTCTAAATTAAAATAATGGTTGTTTATTTCTGCATATGCATATATTTAGGTTTATAAGGATTTATAAGGCTCCAACTTGAATAATTTTAGTTAGAAATTAACGGACGAGAAGTAGAGAGCACTCAATACTAGAAAACCTATCACCTTTTGATGGGCTTCATAATTTAGTGGTTTAAATTTTATTTTGGTTTGAGTTAGTAATTTTAGTCTTATAAATTTAAAGATTTATATTTGATGGAATGGGCCATCAAAAAGCCCAAAATAAGCTAGTCACATGGAAAACAAGACCACCTTAAAATATAAACTACTTAGGGAAGTCCTGGTGATAAAGTAATTATTTGAACTTAGTTTAAGGAAATGGGACTTATGAGCTTCACTTCCATTAATGCATGAGCCCAGTCCAGCTCTCATGGACTTAGAACCCAACTGAAAGGAACTACCAACTGGCACCTTCTAAAAGTAAAACCTATAATGAAAGTCATTTACATGTTAATAGTGGCAGACTGTTATAATTTAAAGATATGCAATGGGACTTATGACACAATCTTAGATCGAGATCGAGCCACCCTAAAAAACATATGCACCTAAATAAAGCACTTATTTTTTTTTTATTTTAAAATTTTAATTTTTATTTTGACTTAATCAGATTTAATTGATGAAGCAGTTGCTTTGATTAATTTGTTAATATTATTTTTGTGATAAAAAAGGCAATGTAAAGGATTTTTCAATCCATAATTATGCATGTATAAAAAGTCTTAAAGCTAATTCAGTGCAAAAAAAGAAGTCAATACCCTTGAAGGATAGTGATCCTCATTGGTTGAGTCACTTCATTTTGTGTTGTGTATAAAGGCATAAAAATAAGGAATTGTTGACTTCATTTTTTGGTCAACTCTTTTCCTTGACTTATATCCTATTGAATCAACCTTAGCTTAAACTTGAGATAAACCCTAATTTAAAATCTAACTAAATTACAATTGAAATCAAGCAAATCAAATCATAACCAATACAATCAACTTTAGTCAAACCCTAAATTTGACCTAAAAATCAGCCTTAACCAACAAACACCCCAACATTATTATTTTTTATACATATCATCATAGGGTTTGAAACTTCATTCTGAATGTTTCATGATATTTATTATCTCAATAAAACTATGCAAGCAAGTTTGGTGATTATAATATACAATTTTTATGTGCTACTTTTTACTTCAAGTTTCCATACATGAATAGTCCTCTACGCACCATAAATTATTGTTTTTTTCCACAAACTAATAAGATAATCAAATTTAAATTTTGTAAGTTGCATAACATTCATAATCAAATATGAGGAATAAGCAAACCATATTTGTGTTCATCAGACACCATTTTTATGCAAAATTTTGTGTTTTGGGTTTTCATAGATAAAAAATGGTCCTGCTTAAAACCTTGTCCACGAATCATTATTTTTCAAAATATACTTTGTGAGTGCCTATGGAATGTAGAAATACTTCAAATGACCCATCCAAGCTCAAATCTGACTGTTTGGGGGCTTGTTCAACCTATAATAATTTGGATGACAACTTTGATAATAAAAAGAATAATTGTCATATTTCACTCAAAATGAACTCAAATTGAAACCAAAATTAAGAAAATAAAAATGAGCTAAAAAATACTTAATTTAATCCATTAAAACCCATTAAAAGATCCAATTCAATATTCACCAAATTTCTGTCTTAGGGTGGAGCCCACTCTTTGACCCAAAATATCTTGAGATGGGGCCTATTTTGACCAAAATAAATTACACCACCATATTCCTTGTATTATCTCTATTGAAAAAGCTAAAATCAAAATTATGATCATAACCACTTAGTCACTTCAAATTGAAATTTCTTGAGCTTGAGGCCAATTTTTTTGAAACCAATTGAATCATTACACTCCTTGCATTTTTCTCTTTAAAATGAGGTATTTTTGCATTTTTTCGCACAAACAACTATAAATAAATTCTTTGTAATTCAAAATTCCCTCTATTTAAATTTTTTCTCCATTTTCTTCCCTTAATCACTCCCTCCAAATGACCTCATTAACTCTTTCTCATCCCAAAATTGACCCACATACAATCTCCCTCTCATTCTTTTGACTCTTTTCCTCATTCTTCTCACTTGCTCGAAACCATCAAGTTCCCTCTGTCTCCTCTCTTCTCCAAACCAAACCTCCCTTCTACTCTCTCCCTCTCATCCCTTCACACAAGTCCAAAAATCAAGAGTATCTTCAAGGAGGCAAGGGTACATCCAAATCAAATAAAACATGAACATCTCTAAGGAATGTATAAATCCCTCTTCTCATTCCATTAATTATTTTGTTAGTCTTGCAAGATGTATTGAGTATTATTATAGTAAATCTCCTCCTCTCTTCTCATTTTTCCTCTTGGCCGAACCTTTTCATCTCCATCCCCCCTCATTTCTCTACTTTTCTTCTCACTTCTCTGGTTAGCCTAACCTTCTCCTCACCGTTTTCTTCTCACTTATCCCCTTGATTGAGCATTCTCCTCATCATTTTTCAACGTTTCTCACCATTTCTCACCAAACCAACACTCACTCTCTTATCCTAACATGAAAGCACAAGACTCAACTCACTGCTTTCCTCTATTACCATAATCCAAAAACACCAAACTCACAATTTCTATCTAATCCCACTAACCTACCTTAACTTAAAAGACCTAAATGCTAAACTCACTATTTCCCTTTAAATCCTACTAAGCTGCCTGAAACCTAAACTCACCATTTCCCTCTCATCCCACTAACCTAGTAGAAATCCTAAACACAACAATACTTTCATTTGTAACTTACTCAAAACCATAAACACAACAATCTTCTCATTTTTGCATGCTGCTTGAAACCCACTACCTTACATTAACCCCCTAATTCCAACTACCCCCCCTGCAATATGACACACACAAGGTACTTCATCCCCTTTTCTTTTACCATACCAAAAACCCTAATTTGCTCACCTTAAACTTCTCTCTTTCTAACCATAACCCAAAAATCTAACTTACTCACATTTAGCGCTCTCATTTCTCATCATACTAGTGAACAAAGAAAAAAGGAAAGAAAATATACTTATGTGATAATGTTTCAAATGAAATTATATGTGTTTGTATATCTCATGTGAAACTTAATGTGGCTAGGGTTCATTTCATGCCAACTTTCATTTGTTAGTTTATGCCATGCAAACTTTTATGTGATCGTCTTCTATGCAAGTATCTATGTGTTACCTAATAGTCTTTTATGCAAGCATGTCAGTTGCTTTCAAAATATAATTTAATTTAACATGTATATATAATTTTGAAAATAGTGTTTTAATTTAAGACAATATGAAACCAAACTGATCTCATATATTTAATAATTTAAATAATTGAGCACCACACCACAAACAATATGCCTATCCCGAGGGGTAGAGACATATTACTTAATAGTGAGGCTCGATTAAGTAAACTGAAGAATATATGACATCTATTTTGGTCTGCAAAACCTTTTATGTTGACCGACAAGTTCTCTCATCTAATATAATGATTAGATAGGGATTATATTACCTGGGTTCTTTAGTTTTCTATAAGGGCAAGCCCCTGTAGTTAATTACAACTGAGGTCACCTAAGGAAACTTTCGATTTAGGTCAGAGGTATTTGTCTTCATGAATTCAAGGTTTAGCGTTTTCAAGGTCGGGCATGGAAAAACTAAATGGGAATGATTCAAAATGAGAACAATTATTTTTCGGAATCTAAAAAAGGAAAGTTTGGGGATGTCATAAATCCTGAGGAGAACATCCATGAATTCCCAAACTATCATATTATTTGGTTTTGATTTCGAATAGATATTATCAAATATTTCATCTTGCCATTTTTTTTTGTAGCGCTTACGTTTACATGACCTTGATCATGCACATAACTTAGAAAAATGAAAGGGTTTATGTCGTACTAAATGCAACCTCATAACCTAAAAAGAGTTAGGTCTTATCTTGTAAAAGCCTAAAAATAAATTGAGAATTTATGTCACACTGGATAAACTACCTCGAAGTCATATGGCTTGTTATTTATTTCTAAAGAATGGTTTTGCTGATGAAGATCTTATTTACTCTCTTGAAGATGCTCTTTTGTATGCCCCCGTCGTGCTGCCCACGTGGTTTGCTCTAAGCTTCGTGTTGAAGTGGCACTTTTAATGCTTAAAAGGTTTAAAAGGTTATGGTTTGAGATTTTATGTTTCATAGTTTTGGTGCTAAAGTTTGGTTTTGTTGTTGTTGTTTAAATGTCCTATTTGGGGGAATTTTAATTTAATTAGAGAGACACAAGTTAGGATCTCACAATTCACTCACTCCAACTGTCAGCATTATTTTGGGTGAGGAGTTGCCCGTTGGAGGTTGTCGGTCACCAGAATTAGAATCTCGTCGCCCGCTTCAAAAGGGGGTTCAATTTACATACTGATCCCATATTTTTTATAGTTTAAATGAAAGAGCACTACACTTCAACTCATGTATCTATATCGAAAGATAAAGGCAAGACTTGGAGTATGAGACTCAATCAAATAAACTAAGAAATATATGACATTTGTTTGGTCTGTGAAACTATTTTTTCTTACAAGCCGACAAGTTCCCCTACTTAATACGAAGAATTAAATAGGGTTTATATTAAGCTGGGTTGGGAAAAACTTCCTATAAGAGCAAGCCCCTATAGTTAATTACATCTTAAATGATCGAAGTCACTTAAGAAAACTCTCGATAAAAATCAGAAAATATTATCTTCAAGGAGCTCAAAAGGATATGACTTTTCAACAAAATCGGACAAAGAGGTATGAAAGAGGACTGATTCAAATTTGAAACATTTATCGTAGAATCCAAAGAAAGAAGAGCTAGGGGATGTCATAGATCCGAGGGAGAATCTCGGTGACTTCCCAGTCTATCCTATTGTTTGGCCTCGGTTTTGGATATTAGAATTATTAAATATTTGATCCTGCCAATTTTATTAATTAAGACTTATATTCATGTGAAAAGATCACATAAATAGCCTGAAAGATATAAAGATTTAGTTCATGACAAATGACAACCTTGGGATCCAAAGGCGAGTTAGGGCTTATATTATACAGCAGGGCTATACAAAAGGCCTAAAGACGAGTTGAGGATTTATGTTGCATAAGAAAACAACCTCGAAGTCCTATGGATTTGTTTTTTAATTCTAAGAGGAGATACACTATTGTAGATCCTCTTGTTGTTGTAGAATGTTGCCCACAGGAAAGCTCCAAGCTCCTGGATGAAGTAGCAGGTTTAAGTTTTCTAATGTGTCAGGTTATGATGTCAAATCAGACGTCCTTAAGGTTATGGTTATTTAAATATTATGGGGCATATTAAAGTTGATTAGAGTGATACCGGTTAGGATCCTACGGTTCCCTTATTCTGGTACCACTATTTTCTATTGGATTCACTTAGTCCAATTGAAGTTACTAAACTCAATTTAATGAGTTCCATACTTTCATTTAGACCGTGGGAAGCCTTGTTAGCAAACGTAGGCTACCTCGTCCGAGTGATTCCTGATCATCCAATAGAGACGTCTTAATTTAGTTGTAATTATTGTTTTGTGATGCTTGTGATTAAATTTTGAGTTGTCTTATATTTTGCATGTTGTGGCTGTGAATTTTATCTTGATTGATTTTTAGTTTTGGGTTTGGTTTTACGGTTGTTCTAGTAGTTTTGGTTTTCATGCAGGGTGACATCGTTGTTTAGCATGCAAGTCCATGAACGTAAAAGTACAGTGTAGAAAATATTAGAAATGAAAGCACTGTAAACTGTAAAAGAGTACCCGACAAGTCTTCTCGTTCCTCCACCTGAAACTTCAGTACCATATATATGTATAATTTTGCTTGAATTAAAGCATGCTTACAAGAAAAGTAAAAAAAAAATACAAATTTGAGATGTGTCTACCAGGTCCTATGTCATAACTTAGTGAGTTTAAATTTTGAGGATGATTCCATTAAGCAAGTCATAATAAGTTCAGATGTCTTACAAGATTTCCAAAGGATTATGAAGAAGTCTCGGGTAATACCCTAGTCATTTCATAGCCCCTGGAATTACCTTGAGTTCGTTTTGGTCTTTTTGTGTTTGCTATCTATTTCATCCAATTAATACCCTTATGTTCAATGAATTGTGATGTTTTGATTATCTCTTAAGTGGGGTAACCATCACTTGATATCTCACTTAAGAATTATATAGGTGAAAACCTTTTGGGGCAACTTAACTTAAATAGAGAATTTAATTAATTTGATTTTGAAAATGGGCTTGTAGTGTTTTGAAAGATTTCAAATTAATTATAAGTTATTTTTTAAAATGTCATTAGAAAAAATTTTGATTAAGTCTAGCTCACTACTAAGCCTTTAAGGTTTAATGGGTAGATTTGCAAAAAAAAAGATTTTTTTATATTTATATTCTTAATCCTTATCTTGAATTATGAATTTTGTTAAGTTGAGCCTAGGCTCGCTCGTGTTCGGCATATATATAAACAATAATTTTTAATATAAAATGACTCTTTGTTCGTGAACAGCTCGTGTTTAAGCTCGTGTTCAGCCTACTATTAACATCCCCATACATATCACCGTCGCTTTGAATAATAGACCTGAGATATCAAAACCTTTTACAGATATGTTTATCTAATAATAATTTATTGCACCAAAATCGAGTCGAAATTCGAGGCTAGTTTTAATATTAATAATGTTTAAATTAAACAAAATTATTAAAAAGGCTTTAATTGATGATTATAAAGAGCCTAATATCTTTAATTTCAAATCATTTAATAAAGCTAGAGAATAAATTATATCAACTTATTTCTTCTTTAACAGTTAATAAGAAAATTGAAATAAGCACTGAAATTATTTCTTCAGCTCCAGCTATACAACCACCTTCCAGTCCTAAATTCCACTTAGGACCATCAGTTTAGGATTTTGAAGATTTAATTAAAAAATAAAAGGTACTAATATTACTACCTTAAATAAAGAAGATAAATCGTCCAATAAATTAAAAGATTCTGATACTGATGAAATTTTAAAAATTGGAAAACAAATTCAAGATAATAATTCTGAATTATTTAAAATACATAAATTTAAAGGCAATAAAGCCTCACCTTCATATCTAACATGGCAGACGGGTAGATATTACTATCCTAGACCCACACGTGCAGATATTTTATATGAAGAATATAACAATAAATATCAAAATAATTATAACCCATCAAATATATATGAATGAAATATTGACAAAATGGCTGATAGACAAATACAATTTGTATTACAAAGAATGATGATTTATATCTCTACAGCCCAGAGTCATAATAATCATCCACATTAAATTGTGACCCAATTAACTTATGGGTTTACTGGTCTTTTAAAAACAGGTGGGACAACTTTTTGACTCAAGAACAAAAAGCTGAATTTTTTAGTCCTACTATATTGGGAAATCTCAATCAAGAAAATATAGATGGTGTTTATAAATTAATTATTAATATATTGCAACATTTTATGGGTCTTGTATCACATAATGGAGAACAAATTAAATCTCTTTTACAAAATTAAAATGTCCAACTTTAACCCATTTCAGATGGTATGAGTAATTTCTCTACTCTATGCGAATAGTATGCATTAGAAACAAAAATTTATTGAATGATTACCTAATCTTTTTGTCGAAAAGGTAAAAAGACAATTACAAGATCCTAGTATCAAAAGAATTCCATATGAAATTTTGACATACGGATAATTGATCAATAATTGTGTACAAGAAGATCTTGCCCTATGTACATATCTCAAATTAAGTTATCAAATAAAAAAGGAAAGATTAATAGAAAGAAATCAATTAGACGCTTTCTATGAACAGTTTGCTTATGATATTCCACAAAATCCAAAAGAAAAAGAGAAATTTTTCATAAAAAAATATCATAAGCAACACTTTGAAATATATTATTGAGAGAACAAACCTAAAATACCTCATAAAATAAAAAAAAGGCAATAAAATACTACAAAAGTGGCAAAATCGGGAATTATGCAAATAGATGCATAGTAAAAAATAAATAAAAGAGCTCAATATTGATGAGAATAATAAGAAATTATTATTCAAAAAAATATTGAATTCATTTTCAGAGAATTCCAACAATTCAGAAAACTCAAAAGAAATTGAGGAAATATCCTCTTATTCATCAAAATCCGATAAAAACTATTATAAACTAAAATCTGGTTGCAAATGTAATAATGAAAATTATTACAAATATATAGCCGAAATAAACGACTTATTTACTCCATCTTATTCAATTCAATACGAAATAATTAAAATTGTATCTAAAATTAAGAATGAAAAAACTTGCAATAAAATGCTAAAAATAGTTATGGACTCAAAAGACAAATCATTGTCTTCTAATATTATTCCTTTTTCAGGATACTCTATGAGAGAAGTTTAAAATAAAGCATTAAATACAAATATTAAACCTACTACTATTAATGATTTAAAAAAGGAAGCTAATACTTTAAAATAGGAGATAGTTACTCTTAGAAAAAAATCAAGAAAAAATAAAAACTATATTATTAAACCTAGAATTACAATAAAATTATAACTACTAAAATATCAATAAAAAAAAGGATAAAGAAGAATCTTTTTTAAATTCTTTACAAAATAAA
>NEWO01000274.1:276091-326881 GCA_003013225.1 Phalaenopsis aphrodite | reverse complement strand
TAGAAAGAAGATAGTGGTAGCACTCGGGAAGAAGCCACTGACCGATAAGACTCACCACCATCCTATAATTTTACAGACCAACATTCTAGGCCATAAAGCATTGCAAGTCTCACCACCATCCTATAAAATTTTCTTTTTTAGTCTAAGGAGTACTTTTCTACCATACAATAGGCTTGATGCATTCCTCCCCTTGAACCAACCAACCTGAATTCTACCAATAACATCCACATTTATATCACCATCACTTTGAACAATAGACCCGAGATATTTAAAACGTTCACACTTTTAATGATTTGTGTACCCATAGTTGCAACTCTGTCACTAGAGATAATGCTACTAAAATTACATTTTATTTATTCAGTTTTAGTTCTACTCAAATGAAGACCTTTAGACTCTAATGTACGCCTCCATAATTCATGTTTTTCCTGAACTCCTTCTCTAGTCTTATTCACAAGATGAGTATCATTAGAGAAAAACACATACCAAGGTACATCCTTTTGTATATGTCCAGTAAGAGCATCCGTGACTAAAGCAAAAAGATATAAGCTTAAAGTTGATCCCTGATGTAATCCAACTGAAATAGAAAAATACTTGGTCAATCTTCCTTCTGTTTGAACACAAGTAACAACTTTAGTATACGTATTCTTAATGACTTGAATATAAGTCATATCAACACTTCTCTTTTCTAGACCTCTCCAAAGAATATCTCTAGGAACCGTATTGTAAGCTTTTTCTAAATTAATAAAAACCATATGTAGATCCTCCTTACTCTCTTTTCTTTTTCATCAAATCCTTCAATAAATGTATAGCTTCCATAGTAGACTTGCCCTGCATAAATCAACTGATTATGAGAAATCTTTGTATCACGTCTTAACCTATGTTCAATTACTCACTCCCATAATTTTAAAGTATGGCACATTAATTTAATTCCTCTATGATTTGCACAATCTTGTGCATCCCCTTTATCCTAAAAAATGGGACCAAAATACTCTTGCTCTACTCCTTTGGCATCTTTTTAGTTTTTAAAATAATATTAAAGAGTATAATAAGCCAAATAACTCTCAAATCTCTTAGATATTTCCACACTTCAATAGAGATATCATCAGGTTCTATTGATTTTTAACCCTTGATTTTCTTTAAAGCCTCCTCAACTTTCTTTTTACTAATGTGATGACAAAAATAAAAAGTTTGGTTATTATTATTGACGAGATTAAGATCACCAAGGTCGATCCTATTTTTAGAAATTTTATTGAAAAATTTATCAAAGTAGCTCACTCACCTATGTTGAATATCTTTCTTAAGAAACACTTCTTGATTTTCATGTTTAGTACACTTTGATTGAATTAAATTTTTATTTTTTTCTTTGTTTGGCTAGTTTATACATATATATTTTCACCCTCTTATTATTTAATTTATTATAAAAATCACTAAAAACGGAATTCTTAGCGTCACAAATTGCTATTAAACTCCTTACAGACCACCTTATATTTTTTCTAGTTTTCTAAGCTTTTACATTTAAGTCAATTTTTATGACACAACTTATATTTTATCTTTTCCTGCTCATTATTATTCCATTACCATCTATTTTTTTAAAATAAAATTATTTTTTCCTGCTCATTATTATTCCATTATCATCTATTTTTTTTAAATAAAATTTTTTCATTTGATTTTCCAAGTACATCTTTTTTCACCTGTTTAATAGTGTTTGCTACTTTATCCCATATAGAATTAGCTTCTTCATGAACATTCCAAATGTTGAAATCTTGACGTTTACTCAAAAATAATTTTATTTGTCTTTTGGATTTCCTCTTCTAATTCTATGATAATATTTTATTGCATTTTTTTTCTTACAACTCTTCATCTTAAAATTCAGAACTAATAATCGATATTGAGTATTTAAATTTTCGTTTGGAATGACTTTACAATCTTTGCATTCTCGATGATATTTTTTTCTCATAAAAAATAATTATTTTTTTTATTAGATCCATTCTTATAAGTAATAATATGCTCATCTTCTTTTTGAATAAAGTATTATCAATAAACAAATCACAAGCTAAAACAAACTCTAATATGGTTCTACCTTCTTAATTAATTACTACAAAATCGTAACTACCATTAATATTTCTTAAATCTTCTACTACCTTATCAACATGCCCATTTAAATCTCCAATAAAAATTCTTTCTTCAAGAGGTATCTTTTGTTTTAATTCTTACCGGTCATTACAAAATTTTTCTTTTGAACCTGTATTTAAACCTACCTAAGGAGCAAAAGCAGTTATAACATTAAAAATATTAGTATCAACAACAATCTTTAAGGCTATACTTCTATTTCTGATTCTATTAATTTTTGCAACATTATCTTGCAAACTCTGATTTATAGTTTTTGCATATATATGTATTGATGGTGTTAACCTCTTTATGATATTAGTTGGTAATGCAAAGATAAATAACAAAGGATGGTGATAATGAGATAGCTTAAATGACGTGTCTTAGATTATTCTCTTGCGATGATAATATCCTTACAATGTCATCATTGAATAAAATGATGTAGATATAGTATGATAATATCCTTATTGTACAATAGAATGATTTGAATCTTTACAATGTCATCATTGAATAGATAAATTATTTAATGATTTAATATTGTTTTATTCAATTTAACCAACATGTATATTGGCTTTTTAACTCTTTTATGTTGCTGCAATTTTGGAGTTATGAGTATTAATTGAGTTCTTGATAATTCGTAATGATTTTAAAATAATATTTTAAAGAAGTTTGGTAATAAAAAAATGAGTGGAAGAAGAGAAATTATTTATGAAGATATGAATAAACTTGAGAATGATAATTAAATTAACAATTGTTATTTTTAAAATAGTTTGAATTTTTTTGTTATTGGCTATTTTAATTTATTTGATAATTTTCATTAGTTAGTGACTAATTGAAATTTAAATTTATTTTCTGATTGTTTGTTCTCGGCTTAGTAATTCAAGGTCAGTTTCTGATTATGAACCTTGATATGAATTTTGTACCTATAAAAAGTAAAAGTATGTTTTCATTTTAGTTTACACATTAATTTTCTTCCCGCTTTTTATCCCATCAAAAGTGGGAACCTCCACTAGTGACATCTTCTTGTTCTCATCACTTTCTTCTGTATTACTAGCATATGCTTGACGGGCATTTGTTGGTGGTGGCATGGAGTAGATGGGTGGGTGTAGGTAGGATCATTAAGGGTTCAATGTGGTTGTAATGGATTCTATATCTTTATCTATTCTATCATCATGACTTTTGTTCGGTTAATCTTGCACTTATTAAGCTAACTAGAAGACTCATTTTTTTCCATTTTTTTTTCTTATTGCATATTTCATATCTCATGATGTGGATTTATGACAAGAAGAGGTTTGCTTATACATTGATACTCTTTTTGTAATTCTTTGATTATTCACATTTTTAGTGTTAGATATGGAATTATATAAAAATTATGTGATATGCATGTAAATACCCTAAAATTTAAACTAGTTTAAAAGTAAGTCATTTGTTAATATAAATACTATTATCTCATTTGGCCATGATTTTGATAAACCAATTCTCCTCTTTTTGTTCATTTTCTTTTCAAAACTTTATCTTGAAAGTATTAGTTTAAATTATTGTGAGTTATCAACAATTCAATGGTTATGATATATTTTTTAAATTACAACAATATAAAAGAGTTAATGAGATAATGTGCATGCTTGTTAAATTTAATAAATAACTAGAAAATTGTTTGTTAATTTATTTCCTTAAAAATGACCATGTAAAAGATTTTAAAACACTCTATTGTATAATAAGAATAATATCACATCTTATTTATATTATGAGTATAAAAAATTAACTCGACACATTAATTCAACTCGAATCCAACTCAAGAAATTCAGGTTCCGGTTTACTTAGATTAATTTTTAGGTTGGACTCGGGTAAAAAATTTTCATATTTTTTATTTTTTGAGTCGGATTCTGGTTGACTTGCCATATTAAAATTAACTTGAATTTGGCTAGTCAACTTGAGATTGACCCAAATTTGACTGGCTAGCTTGAAATTGATTTGAATTTAACGTGAATAGCTATTATTCATATGTTAAATGAGTTATGTGTGTTGGGTTCATGTCAATTGAATTGGAGGGGGTCGGGCTTGAGTTAGTTTTTTAGGCTCATTTGATATTCAAGTCGAGTTAGGGTCGAGAAATTTCGGGTCAGTCAGGCTTGCACTAGATCTGCAAACCTGATTTGACACCCCTATTTATATTATTTTACATATTAAATCCATCATAGAAGAAGAATTTAAAATCCACAAAAATACTTAATATCAATATCCTTTTTATTTTTACGTGTCCAGTTACTTTATCATTCTCAACTAGTACTATAAGGGGTAAACCTTATCTATCAACATGCAAAATAAAGCACATTCTATACCATTCATTTATTTGCATTCTACATTTCATTCCTTATTTTTCATAGTTAAATTTATATGATATAGGATGAGTAGTTTGAAACATAACAGGAAATCTATTACTCAATTTAATTTGATCAATAGTTTTCACAAAAGTTATGATTCATAAATTAATTTTTTATTGATGTTAGAATAAAAGGATATCAATAACAATTGATTCATTTGATATAGAAAAAATAATGCTATTACCATAAGTTTAAAACATGAGTACACACCTCAATTTCTAATGATTTCTTTTTTGCTTTTTTATTTTAAGTGCACTTTCTTTAATGGAATACCTCTAATCATACACATAAAATATATTTTTTAATTAAATTTATTTAAATTATAATTTAATTACATTATTTATTGATATTTTTTCATTATTTTTATCTAAGTATATAAACTATTGTTACTTACAATTTTAACATTGTAAATTAAATTTTATAATTTAAAAATGTGAACTTTTCACAAGTCAAATTTAATATTTTCTTTTAAAAAATTTTAATTGGAGATTTCATTCCATTTTCACTTAAAACTATTTTAATATTTTTCCTTCAAATCTTTTGATATCTAATGAATTTTTAATTAATTTAATTAACATCCTATTCTTATTATTCTATTACTTTCATAATATTTAAATTTCACTAAAAAACTTCCTACATGTATATGATATAAATTTTATTCCTTAGCCTCTCAATACTCTGCAAATAATCTCTAAGAATAGAATTATCTTTGAACATAAATTTGTTTAAGGGAATCAAATGTATGCATGTTCATAAAGAAAAGAGTCGAAAGAAATTTGTGTTGGGTTTAAGTTTATCTTAACTCAAGACCTAGTAGAGGAAAAACAATCATTTAAGTCTTGTTCATAATCTCACTTTTTACAGTACCGTGACTAGGTCGCCAATAATTACTTTCTCCTTCTCAAATACTTGGCCTTTCCCTCGTTCACATGCTTGGCTGCTTTAACGTACTCTATTTTTAACTAGACAAGCCAGTTTTCCGCTAGCAATCTCTCGATTTTGCCCCCTCGCTCATGCACTCCTTCCACTCTGCTCTTTATCTCGCTTACATGGGCCCGTCTTTGATCTGTCTATCTCTTCTTCTTATGTAAACACAAATCGACTAGCGTCACCAGTCTAATAATTTTTTTTAGATAAGACTCTTAACAACTCGAACTTTGACCCATTGAGATATTGTTTGCTTTGGCTTAGTAGCCTCACGTTTTTTTCATTGGTGTAATTTCTTAGGAGCTCACCCATGCCTTGAGTGCTTTAGCACGAGCACATGTCATTTTCGATTTTCTGATGGAATTCCAACTATTATACCAAAAGGCTTGTCAATTTTGAAGATTTCAATTTCATTTTACATAAGCGATTTCACAAACTCCTCCACTTAACTAATTGACGTCCTTGTCAATGTTTTAAACTCATAATCTTCCATCATGTAGATAGAATTTAAGAGGTGAGCCCTACAAATTTAACAGGTGACTCTCACCATGCAACATTTTGTCCCATCTAGGGTTCAAGAGGTGGCTCCCAAGTGTAGCACGTTATTCCGTCTGATATTTAGTTTCCATATTCAGGCTGGTTTAATGCTCTGTTTGTAACAACCTGAACTCTCACTCATCAAGATATTGTTTGCTTTGGCTTAGTGGCTTCACAATTTTGTCCCATTTGTGTAACTTCTTAGGAGGTCATCCATCCCAAGAGTGCTCTAGCACGTGCACACTTAACTCTGGAGTTTCTGATCAAATTCAAACTGTGACACCAAAAGGCGTCTCGAGCATTAAAGCTTCAGCTTCATTCTATATAAGAGTGTTCAAGTTCATTCTACTTAAGGGGTGTCGCCGTGGCTTTGCACCCACACGCTTTTTTTAATGCAATGGATGTTCCACTTGTTTATTATTATTATTTTTTTTTGTAATTTACTAAATTTAACGGGGCATTTCAATATCCCATATATGCTTTTCTTTATTTTGGTGGGGAGATTCTACCCTACCAGATCTTCTATGAATCATTCGTCCTCGAGTGATAGCTGGATCAATTATATGACCTTGACTACCACTGCAGAACAAAACGTTCCCCATAGCATAATGTCTTTCCTAACCATGTATCCTTTAATGCACTCCCCCTTTAGGGCGATCTTGTAAGTTTATTCTTATATTGTTGAGTTGGCCACACCATGTTTTTGTGGTGTAATCAATCATGTCAATCTCTGAATTGCTTATGGAAACCCTTCACAACTTTAAGCCAATTTGAATATGAGTTATTCATGTTAAAGTCCTTGAATTATTGTTGGTCCTGTCTAAATTTTATGGATCATGTTTTGCTATTCTTCATGCTCTCAAGCCTTGTCAATCTGAAATGAATTTCTAAAACTCATCATGGGAGGATGTGTCCATCATATTTCCACCTTGATTTGATTGGGATATTCGTTAAGCAGCCCATGGTTGTTATTTAGGTTCCTTAAAATCGTGGCTTGTAGTTGTTTCTTTGATAGGCTAGGTTTACCTAGTTGATCTAAGGAAGTAACTACTATCAGAGCATGTCCATGAAAGACTACGATCAAAATAAACCCAAGATAACTAGCTTTGGAAATCTTTTGGAAAATTTACTCAAATTTTTCCCTAAAATACCACAGCGCTCTTCTCAAAACTCCAAAAGAACAGCAGGAATATCCCAATGAGTACATGAGTTAGAGACCACAATAATATACATAAATGGACTTACATGAGAAATTAATGAACAAGACATTACTAAGCTAAAAAACTAGGCTTTATGAAAGTTATAATGATAGTGGATGCATTATATTACTTTATTCCATTGATGCAATTGTCAATTTCCAGGATATCCTTTGTACCAGAAGTTTAAGCTATACCCCTATAATTAGGAAGAAGGGTGTACAAAGTTCTTTGGACATGTCCGAGAAGCAGAAATTTGCACAAGTTTGGAGACCAATCTCTACAGAGTCAGGTTCCTATCTTATCTAACCATCTCGTTGTTATTTGCTTGCATTCAGCAATATGTCGGTTTTAACTGTCTTGATTTTTTTTTTGTATTGGCGGATGACAACTGTAAATTTTTTTCTTAAATTTTTGTTATTTTTAATACTAATTTATAATTCAACAAAACAAACATTGTCATGAGCTTTTTTCTTTACATTACTAACAATAGTTCTCTCAAGAGTTCTGGGAAGGATAGGTTTCCAAGTTTTGCCTTGGGCTTGGTTGCATGCACTTATGTACTTAGTTTTCTTCTTCAATAAGTCCTTTCATTGAAGGCTGTGTTATCCTTTCATTAGAGTCTGTTTATATACATAGTGACTCCTTCAAGCTCTTTTATTCAATTGTTTTAAGGTTTTTTGTTTTTATTTTTTAAGAAATTGCAAACGTACCCCACATTTCTTGTGGATTTACTTATCTAACACCTAAAGTTTGATATTTACATTTATAACACCTTGGCACTATAAACCTTTTAAAAAGGTGCATTTAACTTTTAAGAAGTTAATAAAAAGTGTTGTTTTTATTGTGGTGTTAAAGATTTGAGTGTTATGAATTTGAATTTTAAAGTTTAGTTGTTAGGTTTATAAATACATAAGAATTGTGTGGTATCTATGTTAGTGCCCCTTCTTCTATATCATATATCTGAAGTATTGATGAATATTGTGCTAATTTGTTTTGATTCTTTCATATTTCATATTTGCTAGTTATTCTCTGGTCATTGGTAGTAATCTTACATGATCATGAAACTTGGCGTCCCATGTTTGGCATATGTTTTTTTGGAAAAATATCCATTGTCATATGGAGTCATATTTATTGAGTTCGCCATGTAAATTAATCATCTATTTCAAAGAATCCAGTTAATCTGATAAAATGGGGATATCCGTATTTAATGTTCATGGTGGGTGTCATTTGTGTTGTAAGGGTGACAAATTTTGATCGATGCATTAATTTCTGAACTGCCGACTATATTGATGCTGAAATTCATATGGTTTGAGTGACAGAAATAATGTTTCTCATTCCAACTTAATTCTTTCTTTGAAATACCGATTATGTTTTAAGTCGCAATTTTTGCATTAGAAAATTAGACTAGACGGATCAGGTGAAGATAGGAGATGCGATTGTGGTGGGAAGTTCTTTGCAGCGTGAAAGAGGATGGCAAAATATTGGAAAAAATATTATATCCGGACTTCGGATGCATCTGGAGTTCAATGGCGAAGCACCACTTGTCAAGTGTGCCTCACCGTTTTTAACATTGTTCAATGCCAATGTATTGTAGTGGGACTCACTTGACATGTAGCGCCCCACCATTGGACTCCGGATGTAATATTTTCTCAAAATATTGTGGCATGAATGTGGAAGAGTATGCTAAGACAGTACCTTAGAATATAATAACTAAGTTTATTGTAGCATATATTATAGGTAATTTAATATAAAGAATATAAAGGTTAAACTGAAAATAATATGCAAATTTAAATTATTTGTGATATAATTAATAAATAATATGTTGAATAATAGTTGATTACCTTTAAATGTGATTATTATAAACTAAAAAATCTATACAACATACTGACCGCTATATCGCAGGTTATAAAAGTATGACTATGAAACCATTATATAGATGCTTTTGTAATTTATTTGTTTAAAATGCTCTGCATAACAGAAGCATCATTTGACCTAGGTATCATTTTAACATATCGTATCTGTAGCATAAGGTTATTCACCCTTTATTTTTTTAATTAATAATTATATTTTTGTGCATATTGCTTTAATTTTTTAGCGTAATTAATATTATAGTATTTTAAACTAATTTTGTGATAATGTGTGTGCGCGTTTGAGAGAGAGCTAGAGAGAGATTCTCTTCAAATTTGCCCCTCATACAGACCAAAAAGTGTGGCTCAACTGTAGTTGCCTTGATTTTATCATATTATGGCTGTAATAAGTGCCATTTTATTTATATTTTTTAAAATATAGAGTTGTAGCAGGTCTAGTTTTCTTTTTTTTTCCACTTGAAAATTTTAAACAACATTTCTTTTGCTGGTCCTGAAAAAAAGATCAAAGAAATGCTAGTGTCTCTCAAGGCCATTTTGATATTAAGGTCAATGTTTGAGGACAACCATCAAGGTATTACTTCTAAGGATGGTGGCTTCATGAATTTTTTGGCCATGGCCCACCAACAACCATTAAAACCCTTTGTTGGGCTCACCGTTAGTAATCCAACAAAATTCATTGGACATATCCCAAAAATTTAGCATTGAACAATTAATATTATTAGAAAATTCGTCATAATTAGTGAATGAAGTTAAAAAAGATAAAGTTAAGTTATGATGATGTATTATGTTATCTTTAAGCATGGAATTATGAAATTAGGAATTTAATGATAATATTAAATTAGAGTTTGAAATTATCTAACTATAAGTAGTAATTAGTTGGAATAAGATTCAGATGTTTGAGAGAATCAAAAGCAAGTAAATGATGAGGGATAATACTAATAAATGTCCATAGATTAACAATAATAACAACAACAAGCCTTCATCCCACTAAGTGGGGCCGATTACATGAATCCATTTTCTCCATTGTGTCCATTCAATGTACATAGATAAAATAAAATAAAATAATAATAACTTTAATGAAAATAAATTATTATGGAAATAAATTATTTAGGATCTATATTAAATAAATAAATAAAGTAAAGAAAATTAATGGCTATGTTTTTTAAATAAAAGTTGTAATATGCTACACTTTAATCGAGGGATTACAATTATTAATTTAAAAATAAAGATTATTCAAGCATAATTAAAAAAAGTTGCTAAAATTTGTTAATATATATATTTTTATTATATACATCCTCTACTTAGGGCAGCAACACCACTGTTGTGTTTGACAAAATTACGTTTTGCCTACGTTTTCAAGAAGTTGTGGTGGAAAAACTGTGTTTTGCACCTCACTTAGCTAAGAGTCTATTTCCCGCCGCCCCGTGACTTTGTGGCGGCGTTCGCTGGCTTTTTTTGTGTTGCAATGAACTATTTTTAGCTTTTTTGCGATCGTCATTAGGCCTCTATATTCCGCGGTTTCACTTCAGTTTTTCCTCGACTCTTATAGCTCTACCTCCACAGGCTCCCGCAAATCCCTCGAGTTTTTTGATTCGGTTCTATCCTCCATCTTCTTGTTTATGAATGTTCTTCATTTTAGGTATGAATAAACTTACTTGCCTTCCATCTTCTCGATCGGGTGTGTTCTTCCGTTTTCTTTTTTCTGATACTGGTGTGTTTGGCTAGGGTTTATATATTTCTTGATTTCCCTCTTCTGTTTTGTGTGTTTAGTTTGCTGCCATGTTGTGGTATGTCGAAATATGACTTGATGAGCATGGCTTAGGGCTCTCTTTCCCTTTTGTGTGGCATTCGCATGTGTTTGTTTATGACTTTTTTTTGTGACGTTCCTTTGTTTTTTTGCTTTATTTGGTACGCCGAATTATGAATTCATGAGCATGGGAGGGTTTATGGGGCTCTCTTCCTTCTGTGTGATGTTCTTGTGTTTGGTTATGGCTTCTGTGTGGCTTTCTTTGGTTTTATTAGTTTTTTTGGTATGCCAAAATATGAAATTGTTGAGCATGGGGCTTATGCGGCTCTCTTCCTTTTGTGTGGCGTCTGAGTTTGTGGTTATGAATTTTGTGTGGGATTCTCTGGTTATTTTGGTTTCTTTGATATGCTGAAATATGAAAGATGAACATGGGGCTTATGGGGCTCTCTTTCTTCTATATGGCATTCATGCGTGTTTTTCAATGTGATTTTTTTCTAGTTTCTTTGGTATGCCAAAATATAAAAGTAATGATCATGGAGCTTATTGAGGATGATTTAAATTTGGTATTTTGGTTTCTTTCTTCCTTCTTGCTTATTGTTTTTAATTGTGCATTGCCCTCTACTTTGTTCTTTGATTGATATTACAAAGAAAATTGTAAGTGGTTGCCATGGAAGAATCATCAACAACCTGTACTTTGGGTGTGTTTGGTTATTGTTTGTTGATTTATTGATTTGTTCCTCTTCTATTCTGTGGGGGTAGTTCTCTGCTCTTCAGTTTGCGGAAGTATAAAATTGATCATGGGGCTTATAGTGTTTTCTTCCTTCTGTGTGGCATTCAAGTGTGTATGTTTAGATGTTCTGTGTGGTGTTCGCTGACCTTCTTTTTCTTCTTGTGTGGAGTTTAGGGACTGATGGGGCTCTCTTCTTTCTCCCAATCTGAACCTTCCTCTTATTCTCTAAATAGTGGTAGTTAAGTGATTACAATCCTTAGGTTTGAATTTCCTCTTATGAAGATACATGTCATGCTTGCTTTTATTATGCCATTGAGGCACATAACCTTTCTTTACAAGATGAGCAAATGATTATTGGTCATGAATGTTCAAACAAAAGGTGTTGAGGTTCATGTATTGGATGTGATGCAATTTGGCACTATGTGGATGCGTTAATAAAATAGAGATATACAAGATTGACTTGGAAGCTTTGATTTTAAATTTGAGGATGTATGTGGATGTCATGTGATTTGAAATTTAATTTGGAATTAATTGTTTTATATCTGTGGTTCTTCTGGAAGGCCTTTATGCTTCTATGCGTTTTTGATATATATGAGTTTGTTCTACACTGATCTAAGGCAACCAAGATACCCATTTTTATGGGTCCTCTCCCTTGTTTTGATGGTTTGATGGTGAATTCTTCAACTCTTCATATTGACTCTGAAACCTAAAATTTTTTTCGTAATTTTAAACTTTTTTTTCTTTTTTACGAATAGAGTATAGCCTTATATTTCAAATTTGTACAACTTCTCTTTTCTTAAAATTTTATTTAATATTTTTTCACTAGCGAGTTGCAATAAGCAAATCAAGAGAAGGTGGTTTATCCGTTACATGGGATAGAGATGTGTTTGTTTTTTATTGTCTGTCTAAAAAAGGTAGAGTTAGGTAATTGACCGCAACACACTTCAGGAAAGAAGGCCAACATAATATAATACAAAACTTTCGTGAGAAAATTGGAAGAGAATATGATAGGAGTCAGCTAAAAAATAAGTGGGATAAACTAAAAGCAGATCGGAAGCTTTGGGAAAAACTAAAACATTTATCAACTAGATTGGGTTGGGACCACAGAGAAAAGCCTATATATGCTTTAGATGAATGGTGGATGAAAAAGTTGGAGGTGAAGTTACTTTTTTTTAATCCCATGTCTTATAAATTGTTTAGAATGTGCATGCCAATATGAATATTATTTTCACTTCTCTGAGATATAGCTTGCACCTAATGCAAAAAAAATTAAACTTCGTGGCATTAATCCTAAAATTGAAGAGGCTTGACATGGTGTTCGGTGGTGTCATTGCCATTGGTGAATATGCATAGGCTCTAGGTCACAATGCTCTAATTGACTTTGATGACCAAGAAGTATCTCAACAGAGTGATAATTCAAATTATTTTGAGAGAAGTTCATACCATACCACAATTGAGCACACTATGTCTAGTCGTACGAAACACGAACATTCTGTTGAATCTGTCATATGGAGGAAAAAAAACAACGGAACATTTTCCCCAAGGAATCAAATTTCTTAATTAATTTCAACATGTTCAAATTTGTCTTCCGAGTCAAGTTCATCATGCAAATGTCCTTCCATTTTTGATTTCATTAGAATGCTTGAGATGGTCCTTGAAGTTTATGCTGACATTCAATTGTACTTATTCTTTACAAAGTTGCTCGAGGACCTAACTAAAAGAGAGGTGTTCATGTCGATTGCAATTGAATGAATTGTTCATTATCTTAGATTTTTCTATGAAAGCGAACAAGGTTAAGTATTTGTGATGGATTAAGAGTTAGCAATTTGTAGTGATTTGTGATCGTCATACTTTAATATTTATCTATGTGGGACTTTTGTGTGTTGTTTTATGTAAACATATGTAATGCTTATTTAGTGTTGTGCGATGTATTCCTCTTGATGTAGTATTAACAATGAACTTCAGACTGTTTTATGAACTGTTGAAATTTATTTATATTGTTCAGTTTGAATTATTTTTGAAAGTGTGAACTTACAACTAACACATGTACATAACGACATTACAATATTTTTCTCAGAAACAACTACAACACAACTGATCATCCGAACAGACATATTGCTTCACCAACAACTATTTTCTAACAACAACTTTGATTCTAAAAACAGCTTCACAACTGTTTATTGAAACAATGATTGTGAAATTATAGCTCGAAAATAGTTAATCGCTTGATAATCGAATTAATTTTTGGCTTGATGGAATAATTTGAGCCATCGGTTCAGATTTGATCCCATTTTGATTCGCTACCGAATTAGATTGAACAACTCGTGATCTGGATCGAAGGTCGGAGCGGCGCAGCGAGTGACTTCTGCATGATTGGTATTGGGTATTGTGCGATTCTCTCCATCCTTGAACACATTCTCAATTCGAAAAAGTCTTTCAGACCTAGTCTTTTCCCCTTCTACGTCTCTCTGTTGCTGTCTTAATCTCGGTGGAAAAACCCCTCTTACGCGCGAGCTCTTCTTCTCTACGCTTGATTCCGGTTCGGCTTCCTCCTCCGTGCGTTCAGGCTTGCATACAGCTCCTTCCACAGGTTTCCTTCATTGTTCTTCCCCTCGGTGAGTGCACTGCTCCTCTTCTCCTTTCTTCTTCTTTGGCTCGATCGTCAGGATCGAGTGTTAATGCACACTCAGTAACTCCCGCACTCGCCTCCTGTGCACGGCAGCGCGTCTTCCTTGTCTGCATGGGAACCCTTTGGTCTTCTCTTTGTTCGGCTAAGCAGCACACTCGAGGTTAGTTACTCGTCTCTGCCCGAGTCACTCGATCCCCCTTTTCTGCTAATGGGTAAATCTTTCTTGTCCTGTCTTCCTCAAGCATCGTTTTATAGAACTTAAAGTGACTTTGAGTTTCCGGCTATTCCATTCCTTTCTCTTCCCCTCTTCAGTTCCTTCGTTTATTTGAAACGAAGCATCACATTACTAGTTGACAATTGCTAATCGCCAATTGCCATATTTTCAATTAGAGGAACTGTAGAGAACTTATGTACCACAGAAAGTCAGCACCTGTCTATTTTCGTTGCCTTTGCCTACTTAGCATACTTAGGGGGTTTACAGTTCTTATTTCTGGAAGCTTAGTGGTTTGTTGATGTTGGTTTCACCTATAAGTACTATTGATGGTTACTGCATGTTGACATTTCTTCAGAATCAATTTTGAGATTTTGATTTCGGCATATGTTTGGCATCTCTTCATGTTTAACAACTTGGGTTGTTTAATTGTTTTACCTTTTGCTGTTGTGATTGAAGCCTAGTTAGATATTTGGTGTTCTATTAAATAAAAATATGGGAAGTGAAAATTTCAAGAATGTTAATATTTGCTCCTTATACACTAGTGAACTATACCAGTTCTCTTTACCTGATTTTAACAAAGTCACGTATTTTGCAAAAGGTTAAATATATTGAAGCTTATCTCTAAATATTTAGTTATATATTTCATATCATGAGTAAGCTTAATGATTAAAATCAAATTAAAGTATAATTATTGAACATGTAAAATAGAGAAAAGAGTAATATTCTGAGAGAGCTCTAAATCACAAATTTTAAGCTATTTTTTAGCTTGATCTATCTGCAACTTTGACCGATCTATGTACAGGAGCGTCTTTGTAGTTGATTAGAGCATTGATGTCTTCCTTCATATGATCAGGGGCTCCTAAATCTATGATCAAAAGAATGATATATTTCTTTGTTGTGTCACCAGGTTGGTGTGTTGTTCAGAATTAACTTCCGGAGTAGAACGTGGCGTCTTCATCTCGTACTTGGTTATAAACCCTATGCATATTTAGGGATGCTGCTAGCTATAGGAAGGGAGTTGAGGAATGAAAGTTGCGGGAATGAAAAAAATTGGTTACTAATTATGTTGTTGTTGCTGCTGTAGGACAGGAGAATTCTGACAAAGAAGGTGCATGCAGGGAGAATACGGTGGAGTAAGATTTGTTGCTAGGAAGATTTGGCAGCAAAAATTGAACAGATGAGATCTTGCAGGGAGAATCCAACTGTTAAGAAGAAGAGTAGGGGCTACAAAGGAGGAATTGTATATCGGCTAAAGGGATTCTGATATAGGAGGGCCTATGACAGAAGGATTCCGGCTGCAGGGAAGAGGAGTCGGAAAGGCCCAACAGATGAGGGCTGCTGCAAGATTCACATGGAGCCAAGCAATGCTTTAGAAGAAGCTGCGGGCTAACTATACGAGCGGTTGAAGCTGTCGAGCAATCCAGACGAGCGTAGATCCTATGTCGTTCTAAGCGGTGGACGATCGACGTTAACGAAGCATCGGGTGTTTCAAGCAGAATGTGAGGAGACAGAGATGAAGATGCCGCTAGAGAAGGAGATGTCGAAGATAGCGTTGAGGGCAAATAACTTTGAAACCCAAGTTAGAGAAGCTTCGGAGACGACAACTAGGGTGTGCTCACGATCCGAAAATCCGAGGAAAATGCAAATGGGAGCCTTTCTTGAGCATTGATCGGCGTCGCAAGTTGAAGTCGAAGGAAGAGATGTCTAATATAAAGAATTCTGCAGACGAAGGAATTCTATGACGTAGATGATTGAAGACAAGAAGAATGCCATAGATCGTCGAATCAATCGCCTTCGAACGTACAGACGAATGTAGAAGGGCTTTGGGTTTCCTTTCTTGCTTCTGATAGCAAACTAGAGAGGCAGAAGTGAGACTGAAAGACAAATGTGGAACGACCAAATGACGTGTGAGACAACATAGAGGCAGCAAACCTGTGATGACCTAGTGAGACGATGAGTTAGAGATGAAGCAACACGTGAATGTATGCGAGCATCGAAGGAAATGTTCAAACGGCATTGAACAAAATAAGTTTTTGAGATCTCTGATACCATATAGAAAACAAAATTTTGGAGGGAAAAAAATCCTCTTTTTTATTATTATTATCATGTTGATACATATATATAGAGAAATCAATTCTCCTAATTTACCAACTTACCAAATATATCAAGTTTATATTTGGAAATGAAATAATTCTGAAATAAAAAATAACGAAACATAATATAGGAAGGGAATAAAACTAAGAAAGGTATTTGCAAAGATATCTTTAATCAATTCTTTCTATGATTTTGTGAAGTAGTAGGCCGGCACCCCATGGAGGCGGTCCGAACTTCCAGCTTTCCACAACGTCGTATATTTTAACACTTACAATTCATGTTAAACAAGTAGGACAATCATTTAGCAAACAATCATTGTGGTAAATGTTTTCTTTACTAAAATTACAAAACTAGGAGTTGTCTGTGAGACATCTTCTCTTACTCTTAAGATTATCTTTCATGTACCAAAATTACCTAAGAACCTTAAATTAAAAAAAAATTCACGAAAGATCTGAAATGTTATGTAATTTTTTATCCTTCTTTTTGTGTATTTTAGGACTAGGATTCGGGGAGAAAGAGTGGATTTGCTAAGAAAAGGGATAGGGTTTTCCATCTTGAAACATTGAGTACTTTGCATAGGGTTTGCCATTGATTCACCAGTTTTTCCTGGTTCCCAACTTTTAAACTTCAAATACAGTGTTACCTTCTCTTTTCGAAGTATTGATTATCAAAAATCATTGTTGCGACATTTGTGACTTGCAAAGCACATGCTTCGTATTATTAAAAAAAAAGTTTTCATACTTTTGAATTTATCCATGGTGACATTGGGGGGATTATCCACAATCTCAAATATTTTTAGGAGCTCGATGGTTTGTTGTCCTTATCGATCATGCTACCAAGGCCACATGGGTAGCTTTGATTAAACAAAAATTGATTTTAGCAGCATTAACCCAACTTTCCACTTCATGATGCAAAATCAATTTGGAGTAAAATTAAAAACTTCAAGTCAAACAACACAAAAGATTATTCAATCCATCCTTGAATTCCTTTTTCCAATGGAAGACATTATTCATGATCTTACTTGTTAAATAAACCGCACAAAACTTGTTTGTTAAATGGAAAAAAATTGCAATTCCATGATAGCACTCAGGCATTATCGTTTCATCATCGGAATATTCTTAAATCTTTTTAGAAAGAAGCTATGAAACATTGGTAAGGCTTCGATGGAATTCCTTACAGATTTCCATCCACATGTTAGAAACTCTAATGGTCTTTTATCTTGAATTTTGATTACTCCTCTTTTGCAGATATTTATTGTCTAAATATTGTTAAATTAGACCCAAAGCTATTAATTTTGTGGCTTTCAGCTACTCTTCTACTAGAAAAAGTGCTATCCTCCTAGAAATTTTCATATATCTAATAATGTAATCTTTTCTGATTTCTATCCATATGCATAAAATAAGCTTCAATTGAAATATGCGTACCTTTAGATCGCAAGCTTGTACATGTCTATCAAGGGGTGTAGTAGTGCAGTTGAAAATTTGCATTCTCTAGCTTGAGCTGGAGTGTTGAAAATCTTGGTGTCAACAAAATGAAAATTAGGTCTCTTGGTGGAGTCACGACAACTCTAATTGGAAACTTCAGGACATTTTTACTTTTATAGAGATTGTATAGCAGAAAGACTTGAATTCAAATCTGGTCTTATAAATCACATTAGGGAAGTTATTGTTACTCAAATCTAATTACCGGTCAAGAGTTGTGATGCTTTATATATATTTTCCTATTTTGGTGTTGATAAGTTCTCATTTTTCTTCCTCCAGTTGTCTATGTATTCTCATGTATCTTATTCTCAATGGATAAGAAAAAATCGATGTCCTGGACTTTTGTCAACGTGATTTATTTATATTTTGGATGTATCTTAATTATATTTAAATCACTTAGATTTTTTTCATGTACTCTTATTTATATAAATAGGGATATTGGCGCTTCATAATTTAGGCGTCTTATTTCATAATATTTTTCCTCATAGATTCCCTAGAATACTACTTTTCTCTCAGCTCAAGGTTCCTCTCTCCTTCCCAATTTCTCTACGCACAAGTTCCTAGATGTCGAGTTCTTCTTTCTTTCCTTATTGATAGCTGTCTATACTTTTTTGGATTTTCCGATTTTTAAAAATAGATGATTCATGAATCATTCTCTTGATTTCTACCAGCAGTTGACCTCACCCTAATTCTATTTCTAGCTTTCTCTCTTTACAAGCATAATTTTCTGCTCTTTCATTAAGAGTGGATTCAAGGAATAATATAGAAATTAAAATAGAAATACAAGCGAAGAAGAAAGGAGAATATCAAGAAGAGAATCCTTGTCATCAAGATCTTGATTATTTTGATATCAATGAAATTTTATTTCTTCTATTGATGTCAGAGCAACTTTATTACATTATTTCATATTAGAGAGAGGTGATTATATTATTTGGCATTAGAGAGGCGTAGCCGAGCAATCTGATTATATCAATGTTGTCCAACATTGTATATTCTACAATTAAGCCCGACTGTTTTTTTTAACTTATTAAGTTGATGCTCACTGAGGTATATCTGCTATCTTGGAGTTAAGCATTTGCTTGATTTTTTTTTTGGGACATTTACATGGATACCACACAATTCTTTTGTATTTACATATCTGACACCTAAACTTTCATATTTACATGCATAACACTCAAATCTTTAATATTACATTAAGAATACTGCCACTATTAACTTTTTAATAGTGAAATATATATTGTCATGTACAGGTTTGTGGCACCAAAGTGTTATAAATTTAAATATGAAAATTTAGGTATTAGATGCATAAATACATCGGAATTGTGTGGTTTGTATATAAATTTCTGGTATTTTGCAAGATGTTTGTGACGCCTTCTGTCATGTGCATCAAATTCATCCCTCTACGACCAATGTGGGAAATGCCATTTCTGTGTTGTATCTATCTGTAATATTTGTCCTTCTAAGTTACTGCAGTGAACATATCAAAAGTTACATATTGGTTCCACTGATCCCATAATGGATACTATTAATTTTGTGAGTTCTGAACCAGATGATTCAGCTGGCGCTCTGGTTGAAACAATGACTTCTGGAGCTGGGGATTACAAGAGCGAGCCTGAACCTGTAGAAGTAAATGAGATCGCTCCTGTTGACTGTAAACATAAAATTTTACAGAAAAACACAGCTCAACTTTTACTGATTCTAACAGTCATGCTGTAGGTTGAAGTTGTTAGAGAAAATCTAACCGTCTTGAAGCCCAACGAAGATTCCAAGGTACTCAATAATGCTAGAAAACACTCAGTTTCTATGCAGGTATTCTTAGAAAACATTCAGTTTTCGTTCAAGTATGGTAAGTAAATTCTCAGGTATTGCAGGTATTTTTTTTAATTACTTATCCAAATTTAATTTCTAATTATATTTAATTATTACACTGACTTTTTTGAACATAGTACGACTAAGTTGATTGAATTTATCACCAATATCTGTTTTTGAACTTTACCCACTTGAATAGATTTAGTAATCAACTCAATCATTCGAATGACCAACAATACATAACATATGATTCCTTACTGTGATTCAATAATTTATTTCAAGTCAGTTTGGTGGAAGCATTCCTAGATATTTTATCTAACTACGAGTTTCTAATAAACATCAGAGTTTACATTCATAACAATAAACTCGGACCATATCTATTGCCTTATCTAACTACGAGTTTCTCATAAACATCAGAGTTTACATTCATAACAATAAACTCTGACCATATCTATTGCTTTATCATGTTTTGTTTCTTACATCAAAACTATATTGATTCAACATCTGGACCCCACTTAGGGTCAACATTATCTTTTGTTCTACTTCAAATAGTAGCTTGAGTAATATCTAGTGAACTATAATGTATGATTGAAATATTCATACATTAAACAACATTATATGTAAAATTAACTTTGAAATAACTTTCTACCTCAAATTAATCTCCTCTCATACAAGTGTAAAACACCTACCAACCTTGATCTGAAGTCGATTATTAGAGGATTTCTCTAAAATTATATTCATATCACAAAAATCTAGCCTTTTCTTCTTCGTTCCACTTTTCTCTTTAATGGCCGGCTCATTTCCTTAGTTATAGCTAGGGCTGTAAACTAGCCGAGTCGAGCTCGAGTCACAACGAACTTCAGCTCAACTCTTCTGTGAATCAGACCACTTGAACCTGAACTTGATCTAGTGTTGAACCCATATTATGATCTCAAATTTGGCTCGAGTTTTTCAATAGGTAGAGAGCTTTGCTCGATAATATTGCCTTTGTAAAGTGACTGGACTTCAGTGGTATTTTCGAACTAATGCTGCAATGCTGGGTAATCTTAATTCCTGACTCCTGCGGAATTTATCAAAAAACTGCCCTCTTAATGTTCCCAATGCCAACTACTACTCACATTTGGGGGCCATAGCTTTATTTCCATCTTGCGAAACAGTCCCTTGTGGTTTAAGGAAATTATGGTTGTAGATTTTTTTGGGAAGTCATGAATGGTTTATCCATGAAGTGCAAAGTCAGAGCTATTAGTAACTTGTTCATGTATAGTGGCCAATATTTGGTTACCTCTAAGTATGTTAAAACATGTTCTATGTACAAGAAACCAAATGGGTCCTGTTATTAAATTATCCCATTCAGTATGTAAAATGCAATATTAATTATGTTCAGTTAACTAAGCCATTCCATTAATTCTTCTGATTGTGGCGCTGTTAAAATATCATGCATTTGTAGGGGTATGCACGTGACAATTGCTTGTTATTTGTGGCATATTTCCTTACTTTTATCTCAATTTACTGCTATATTTTTTTGTTTTGTTTATTTCTTCATCTATCGTTGTCACTTGTCTCAACATTCAGGCGGTGAAAAGCCCAAATTTGGATTACTCCCATTTCATCTCTCTTCCGCTTGGTATACACCCAGAACTGGTAGAGAAGCTACAAAACTTTCAGAAATCTGTACTGGATGAAGTTAACATGATCCCTGGTGACATGGACAGTAGTTCAGGTGATGATTCTTCTGATGAAAAAGACGATGTTTCCAAATTTTTTGATGCCCCAAATACCAATTCTAAGCTCGAAGTTGAAAACAATAATGAAAATGTGGAATTAGATATGAATGCCAATGGCACAAAGTTGTTAAAAGCATCTACCTTATCAGGTGCTGCATCAATTATGGTCTACTTTAATAAATAATTCTGCATTTCACTAAGGTTTCTCACTTCCAATTCCATCCACGCGGTCTCTGGCAATCTTGTCTTGATCTAACTTCTTAGAGATGCAACAATTCTTAATTTAATTAGGTTTTGTTGCGAGAAAGCACCGCATCCAATCACATACGCATGGGTTTCCACTCATACAGAAAATGTAAACTTTCCTGGTAAAACTAAATATTTCTTCATTTCTCAGCATGTCCTTGTGTGGTAGCTATGCCGACTTTTGCATCCATTTAGTATCTTTTTGCTAAATTCTATATCGCTCAACTTGCTTTAGCGGACCTGTGCATTATAAATTGTCCAGGAATTGTCTTGTACAATTAAAGAATATTCCAATTGTCCTGCTAAAGAGTTTTCCTTTTAGGAATGATTTAATTTATCTTCTACATTTAAAGATTGTTTTTTTTTTTTTTTTTTTTCTTTTTTCTTAAATTATTTTTTTTTTTTTTTTTTTTTTTTGGTTTTTTTTTTTTTTTTTTTTTTTTGAGTAGAAACTGATCCTATTATATACAGAAATGGGTATTGACAGGTCCATATTTCCTAAACCTCAAACTCTTCACTTGACTGTGCTTATGTTGAAGCTTTGGAATAAGGATCGTGTTGCTACAGCTGCCAAGATTCTCAAGGTATTCTCTCTCTCTCTCTCTTTTTTGGTTGAAGAAATGTTTAATTATAGGTGAATTTTCCATTCTTTTTTAAAAATTATCCTTTACTCTAAGCAGGAAATTTCTTTGAAAGTAATGGACGCTTTAGGAAATCGACCTGTTTCTGTAAGGCTTAGTGGATTGGTATGCTTCTCTGTTTCCACTAAGTTGCAGCTTTTTCAAGATGTTCAACTGCTCCAGTTTATGAGTACATATTGCTTTCTTCAATGATGTTATTTATTTGTGCTACTTTCTAGATTATGATTCTTTTGAGCTTATTTCTGTGAGAGTTTTTACTTTCCTTGATAGATAGTTTTTAATCTGTTTTTGTCATCTATATTACACGAGTAGCATTTTTTTTTTTCAATTAAAAACTGCAATTTGTAGTTTCTTGGTTTTTTAATTAATTGGGTTTTGCTAGTTAAGAAAATCATTAGAAGTTTCCTAGTTTTATTCTTTTTTTATGAAAATTTTGTGGGTTTTGAATGTGCTCATAAGCTTAGGTGATACCTTCTTTGGCACTTTTGGAGTTTAAAAAAACGATCCATAGCGACATGGGATTTTTAACGGCAAATTATCTAATCATCCTAAGGATTTTTTACACAGAGAAGGCGAGCTACCAAGGCTTAAATATATTGATTAAGATTTACTTTGAACGTAAGCCTTCATGGTTAATTAGATCTTAGGTTTTTTTTTTTCTTATGAGGATATTGTTATTGCTCTAAATCGGTGTTTGACCTTTGAGTTTGTGATGTAGGATATGGATTTTTATGATTAGTTATTTTATTCAAGATTCTATGATTTGATCATCCTGTTTGATTTGAACCTAGTTCAGTCTTTGGGATCCCTTTTGTAATTAAATTTATTATTGAACATGTTTTCTTTTTCTTTATTTTTTAGTTATAGTTTTGTAATTAGGAGCGTATAAGATATTAAGATATGCCAGCCTATTAAATAGTATATATATATATATATATATATATATATATACATATACATACATACATATATATAGACATATATGTATACGTGTACATTTAAATAGACATATATGTATACATACACACACACATATATCAATGTTTTTAAAAGCGCGCTTCATGAGTAAAGCGAAGCGAAGTGCGTGACGCCACTTCGCTTCACTGAGGCGTGTTTCAAAGCGCCGAAGTTAAATCGCTTAATTTGCAGTGTTCGAAATTTTAAATTGCAAGTTTACCCTTAATTTTTGCCTTCAAGTTATGTAATGTACCATATTTTTTTTCCATACTATATCAACTTTTATTTCATATTTTATATTTTATAATTGTTACTGAATGTTTTAATTCATTAATAGTTTTGTATTACCTATTAGCGTTTTGGTTATTAAAAGCTTCACTTCGCTTTACGCTTTGCATTTTGTAGCAGAAATAGAGGCTTTCACATTGCAGTGCATTTTAATAACTAACACACACACACACACACACACACACACACACACACACACACACACACACACACACATATATATATATATATATATATATATACTTACATACATATACATATACACATGGACCCGACTAGCCCCAATTAGACTGAACTGATGCTAGCCTGTTTGAGATATTATGTCGGTGAGGCGGAGATAGGGAGACAAAGACGAAACTAGCTAGCTTGTGGGGATAAAAAAAGAAGAAATGAGCAAAATAGGTAGATAGAGTGGGTGATGAAGAAGTCGAATAGGGTGATATCTCAGTGCGAGTGCCATAAGTGCATGCTAGTTGGGCAGACACGATGAATTTGACTCAAATGTTCGAGCAGGTGCAGGGGGGTAACACTAGCGACAATGGGAAAATTGAACAAAACAAAGGGAGACAGTGCAAAATTGAAAAAGGAATTGCACAAATGGTTCAAGCGATAGGGTGCGAGGGAGAAGCGCATGGATGACGTGCAGATCTTATGCGATAGTTAAAGCGCAAGCTAAGGTGGTGATTGCGATCAAGTTGTTGTGCCAGTTCATCCAATCGCAGGTAGGTGCGTCAATGAGTGGGATCGAGCAAACAATGCATGAGCGAGGGAGACAGCTTTCTGCAGGTTTGATCATAGAAATGTCAATCGAGCTGGGTAACTTTCTACTTATATTTTCTTATGCATAAATTTTTTGTTCTACCTAAACCTAGTTTAATTTTGAAGAAATATTCAAGGAGAGTTTTGTTAGGTGAAATCTTATATTACAATTTTGAATTATAAAACTACTTTAAGTTATGTAATTAAATTATTTACAAATTATGAATAAAAATTTGTGTTTGTGAGAAGTTGCAAAATATTTCATAAAAAAAATATCATTATCGATTTGCAATCAATTATATTAATATAGATAACTTATAATTTTAATTCCTCAGAAGTATTCAATATAAAAATGGTCAAGATAAAGTAAAGAATTAAAGCAAGTTTTTTTTTAAAGTTTGAAAGAACTACTACAAGAAAAGTAAGATAAAAAGAAAGAAAGTATTAAACATAATTATATTTCAAAGGTGTTTTATTCTTCGATTAGAGTGACTTATAGGAATAACTAATTTGTAGGGTCAAGAATGAGTTTGAAGATCAAGCAATAGTATTTGTACATTAAAAATTGGGGTGAGTACTCTTACTTCTAACTTAAATTAATGTTCCTTTTTGAAAAACTTATTGCATAGATAGTTTCTGATATTTGTATAACTCAGTTGCAAGATTTTATCATAATTCATCTATTTTCTTGATAATATTGTTTATATAAATTTTATAACAAAAACAACAAGCCTTTATTTCATTAAATAAGGTCAGCTACATGAATCTTTTTATCTCCATTGTGTCCTATTATCATATTTTTGTTTAGTTCTATTAATTTAAGATCATTTTTTATATATGGTTAAGTCTTTGTAGGTTCTATCTCTACCTTTCTTAACATAAGTCAATTCTAGAACTACTCTCCTAATTGGATCATCTATTTGTCGACATTTAATGTGACTAAACCATATAAGGAAACTCTCTCTAATCTTTTTATCACCGGAGCGACTACAAGCCTTTCACGTACATATTTGTTTTTCCTTTTGCCTCCAAGTGTAAAGTCACTCATCCAACTAAGCAACAGTTTAACTTAACTTTATGCTTTTGTTTTGCAGGCCAATCTTTTGCACCATAAAGCATTGCATTTTTCGCCACCTTCTTATAAAATCTTTCTTAAGTGGTACTTTTCTATCAAACACTTAACCATTTAACATGAATTTTGGTAATAATATCTCCATTTATATCACCATCACCTTGAACAAACCCAATATATCTAAAATGTTCACTCATTTTAACAACTTGGTCACCCATTGTTACAATCATGCCACTAGATCCTCTATTACTAAAATTAAATTCCATGTATTTAGTTTTAGTTATGCTTGAACAAAAGCATTTAGACTCTAAAGTTGACCCTCATAATTCAAGTTCTTTCTGAACTCTTTATAGTCTCATCCTCAAAAAAGATATCGTCAACAAAAAATATACACCTAGGTACATTCTCCTATAAATGTCTAGTAAGAACATCCATAACTAAAGTAGAAAGATATGTGTTTAAAGGTGATCCTTGATGTAATCCATGTGAAATAGGAGATTATTTGGTCAAATCTCTTTATATCCGAACATAAGTAACAACTCTAGTATACATATCTTTAATGACTTGAATATAAACGATATCAACACTTATTTTTACTATAAATCTCCATAGTACTTTTGGAATCTTATCATAAGCTTTTTTTAAATAAAACTCTTTGTACTTCTCCATCAAACTTGTCAATAAATGTATAACTTCCATAATATACTTGCCCTACATGAATCCAAACTGATTTTTAGAAATTTTGTATCACGTTGTAACCTATATTGAATTACTTTTACCCATAAATTTAATGTAGGACACATGAACTTAACTCATTTATAACTTGCACACTATTGTGCTTTTCTTTTATTCTTAAAAATATGAACTGGTGTTTTTTCTCCACCCATTAGACATTTTTTTAGTTTTTAAAATAACAATAAAAAGTTTAGTATGTCATTGAATTCTTAGATCTCCTAAACACTTTAACATTTCTGGTGAAGTACCATTAGATTCTATTGTTTTTCACATTTAATCTTTTAAAAGTTTTCTGGACATCCGTTTTACTAATTCAACGGTAACAATAAGTCAATCGTATTTTCACATTCTTCATGGAAAAGTCTGTCAAAATATCTCATCCATCTATCTTAAATATCCTTGAATAAAATTAGTTTTTTTATTTCATTATTAACACACTTGAATTAAATATGTACTTTTCGTCTCTCTTTTCTTAGCTAAATTGTACATATATCTTTCACCCTCTTTATTGTCTATTTTTTATAAAATAACTCAAATCAAAATTTTTAATATTACAAATTGTTATTTTAGACTCCATATGATCTACTTTATATTTTTCCTAATTCTCCAAAGTTTACATCTAAATCAATTTTTATAACAAAGCTTCTTATTTTTTATCTTTTTATTTTTTGCATATTATTACACCACAATTATTTTTATTTATAAATAAATATTTTAATTCTTCAGGCACAACTTTTGCAATTTGTTTGATAGTATTCGTTACTTTCTCTCACACAGTATTAGTTTTTTTTATGAACATCCCATATTTTAAGATCTTTAAGTTTACTCATAAATATAAGTTTGCATCTTTTAAGTGCTCTTTTTTAATTTTATGATAATATTTTATTGCATTTTTTAACTTTCAATTCTTCATTTTAAAATCCAAAACCAATAATCGATGTTGTTTACTTAAACTTTTATTGGATTAACCTTATAATTTTTACAATTTTGGTAGTTTATTTTTCTCAAAGAAAATAATTAATTTATGTTTTATTAGATTCATTCTATAAGTGATAATATGCTCATATTATGTCTTAAATTAACTATTAGTAATAATAAAATCATGAGATAAAGTAAAATTCAATATGACTCTACCTTATTCATTAGTCACTCCAAAATTATGTCATCATAAATATTTCTAATATCTTCTACCGCTCTCCTAATATGTCCATTTACACCTTCTCGAAAAAAATAATTTTTCTTTAAGAGGTATCTTTTGTATTAATTTTTCTAGATTTTTCTTTTTCTTTTTTAGCATATATCTAAGACTACTTTGGGAGCACAGACACTTATAACTTATAACATTAAAGATCTTAGTATGAGTAATAATCTACAGAGATATGATTTTTTCTCCAATTCTATTAATTTTTATAATGTTAATTTTTCAAATTATTATCTATAATTATACTTACATCTTTTCTAGTACAATTTTTTGCTTGAATACCAAAATTTAAAACCTAAGCTATCAATATCCTTGAAATTTTCTCCAACCCATTTAATTTTTTGAATGCATAAGAGATTTATCTTCTAATCTGCGATGCTGCCAAGTACGCGATAATCACACAAGTATACTTGTCAAAGTAGTATAAGAACTTGGTTTAGTTTGAATTAAATTCTAAAGTTGACAACTAGATACAAATACTCCTTACTCTATGCCTAGGCATTAAGAAGCATTTGAAACTCTTATTACAATTAAGTTTTGTTTAACCATGCAAAGTTTTTCGAGAATCCTCTAGTCTCCTATGAGGTCGTAATTTTTTATAGGCAATAATCCTATTCCACCGGGTGATTGAGTGTTATCTTACTCTCTATTGTAGCAAATGGTTTGAAGTCTTAGATCACAAGGAGTTTTAACATTTCAATTGACTAGATTGAAAGTAAAAGAAGATCAAAAGATAACACATCAATTTGTAAATATCCCAAATATTATGAAATAAATCTCATGGAAAGAATATACTTCATATCACATCCAAATCAAAGAAGTATTGTGAATTTAGTTCCTATGCATGTTGAGAGAAGGCCAAGTAAATTTTATTGAAATTAAAATGAAAAAGTGTTTACAAAAAGAACGATCAAAACTGATATGTAATTTCTTTGTTCCACCACGATCCTTTCTCTTACAATGATCTCCGCTGGATTTTTCTCTCACACACTCACAATGTAGTAAACACACTCACTAACCCCACTCTAAGAAACAACACTCATACACTCCAATCTCTCCCCACTTACACACGCACTAAATAAAGAGAAGTTGCGTAGAAGACTAGAGAAAATTGTATTCAGCCCTCCATCCATCAAATGATGTGTATTTAAGCCGATCGATTGCTTGAAACGTCTTGGAACTGTGGAAATTGGCCAAAGTGCAAGTGTAAGGATTTAAAATTATCTTTCAATTCAAATCATAGATTTTAAGTCAAGGAAAATTCAATATATTTTTAATGGCATTTAATTAAATTAACCTATGTAATATATGCATAACTCTTACCTCCACTTCACCATATCGTCAATCTTTTACCAGTCTCAAAATGAATAATCTTCTTTCACACTTTTTAATTGAATAAAATTTAGTAACTTTAATTTAACTAATTATATCATTTAGTAATAACAATAATAACATTAACAATTATTTTATCAGTTTCTCAGATCAATCTTCCTTCTTACACACTTTTCTTTTTTGTGTGAAATCAATAAATTTTTACTCTGAAACTTACATTTCTTGATTTAAGATTTGTGAAATAAATTAATAAACTTTAACTTTAATCCCCTCCACTTATATAATATATGTGTAATTTTAATCTCCACTTCATTGTATCGTCAATCTTTTACCAATCTCAAAATGAATAACCTTCTTCCATACTTTCTAATTGAATAAAATTTAGTAACATCAATTTAACTAATTATATCATTTACCCTAATAACGATAATAACATTAACAATTACTATATCAGTTTCTCAGATTGATCTTCCTCCTTACACACTTTTCTTTCTTGTGTGAAATTAATAATTTTTTACTCCAAAATTTACGTTTCTTGATTTAAGATTTCTGAAATAAATTAATAAACATTAACTTTAATACCCACAACATTAATTTAATTCAAAAACATGATATCAAACTAATAATACTTGAATAAAAAAAAATTCATATCATAGCTTAATTAGCCTCGACTAGCTGCCCTAACCCGACATGAACAAGTCTTCCCCTCCATTCGATCTCGGCTCAACTCAGCAAAGCACGTGGGAGGTCGTCTCCCTTCCTCTTCGCTTCAAAGCCACTCGACTAAGGTGTTGCCAGGGTTGACGCTCCACTTCACGAAGCCATGCCCTCTACTTCACTTCTCTTCCTTCAACTAGTGTTTGACACGATAGTGACGTCGCACACTAGACTCCTTGAAACATGGTTCTCCCTCTTCCTTCGAATTGGGCTTCCCCTTTCAGCTCGCATGAGTCAAACTCTTCCACGCATGTAAGTGGTAACTTCTTCCTTTCCTCCTTTTTTTTCTTATTCCCTCTTTCTTCTCCTCTATCAATCGACTAGGGTATGCACAGAGCATTTTGTCATGTCTCTCTCTCTCTCTCTCTGCTCTCTCTCTTTCTCTCGCAATTCTGTTGATTTGAATTGGGATTTATGACTCTTAACTCGAAACAAGAAGATGCTTATCCTTTATGTCTATTCGATTAACAATACTTTATTATTAGTATTATTATTATTATTATTATTTTAGCTATTACAGGACCATGGGTGAGTAGGCACATTATCATCTAAGACAATCGTGTAATTTAGATTAAGAATCGCTGTGCTGGCGGGACAATATTAATCAAGAGTGTGTTGGGTATTTTTTGACTGTGCTCCCAAGACTGGTGTGAAAGTTAAGAGTATGAAGTAGACTAAAGTTTAAAAGATTTTACATTGAAAATTAAAATAAAAGATAATGCATGTAGAAATTTTAAAATTCTTCTATGAGCAAAAGTTTTGAATATATGTTATACATTATTATATGATTTTCTATAATATATTAAGAGAGGCCAACATACGTATTGCTTTCTTTTCTTAGATTTTTATAGTTTAGAAATTTTGATTACTCCACTGGGTTATTTTGGATAACTCATTAGGTTATTTTAATATTTTTTCAAGTTTAAATTTTTAAATAAAAGATTAAACTGGAAAGCGAATGTTTACAAAAGGCGATGTCAACGACTGGAAAGTTAAAACTTTTATTTGTCAGTTAAATTATTTTTTTTAGTGGTTCTTTCAATTTATTTGGATTATAAACAGTTAGTGGTAGAAAATGAATGTAGAAAATTTTGAAATTTCACAGTTCATTTCCACCTTGAAAATTTTAAACCCCAGGTTAGGTTGTGAGATAGTGAGCTTGCCTCAATGAAGTGCTTGCATTTCTTTGATCTGTAATAAATTGTAAGTCTCTGCCTTATTTATTATTGCAAATGTTAAACAAAGCAATGTAATCAAAATTAGTAATTTTCTTCAAGTCTGAGTCTTTAGTGTAGTGGTACGACTTGATGCACACTCTCTGTCGCAAGCTGTCACTTGGCTGCCGTGCAATGCTCAAAGCTAGCGCTTTGCTTCACCAGGCTCCTGAATTCCACTTTATTGTAGGTTCTATTAACACTAGTTAATTATTAGATCTGCTTAAAAGATTTACAAGATTGCACTAATGGATCGTCTAATTGTTATATGCTGGTTCATCTTTTTTTAATTTAAAGTGACACTATCTGAAATTGTTCCTTTTTTTAGGATCCTTGTTCATTCTTGGAGGAGATTCAAATTGCTAAGATTTAAAGATTTTAAAAATACCAGTAAGGGGTGCTTCTCAAATGGTCTCCATATTGTATAGCTGGTAATCTTTATAATGTTACTGTTGGCCAACAAGTTTCCATGAGGGTGAAGTTTAGTTTGTCCGAATCTGCAGGTTCTTAGGCTTGTTTGGTTCTTTGAGTAACATAAATTGTTGAGGCAACACATGTTCTTGAACAAGTCAGAATTTAGAAAACCTAAGCCACATCTGTTGCACCCAAACCAGCTTGATTGGAAGTTTCATTGAATTTTGTTTGCAACGTTCAAAAGAAGATTTCTGCTTGAAATCACTTCTCCTTATAATTTAGTACACATTTCCCTTGATTTGTAATATCTTGAAAAGCATTCTGAATAATTAAATAATCTACTCACAAAATTCTGTACATTAATATGCCAAACAAAATTATTTATTTATTTACTTGGGATAATTATTACAAAACAATACGCAAGATACGTAATGTAATATTAAAGCTGGAACATATAAGTCAAGCAACATGCATCTAAGAAAAGGCCAAAAAAATAAAACAAACTAATTGTTTAAATACGCATGCCCCATAATGTAGCGCACAACCATCTTAGGAAAGTGATAAATCTCTTCGGATAAATCCTCCCTTGGTTTATTGTTGTGTAGGCTCTAATTATGGGTTTTTTTTTTTCTTGCTCGGTTTATTTATTTTGAATTTTTTTTACCACCTTTTGATTTGTGGTTTTTATGCAATTTGCATAATAAATTAAAAGCAATATATGATAATTTGCAGGCATGCATGAAGGGTTCGCCGGCAAAGGCCCAGGTTGTATATGCTCGAATAGAGGAAGTTGGTGGAGATGGACGCTTGTTACGTGCTTGTCGTATCCAAAAGCAGTTTCACTTTAATTTATGATATTTTTTAGCTTTTTCACTTAGTGAAGAATGGTCTTAGGAAGCGAAGATGTTGGAATAATTCCCATAATTTATTACTTAACTTTTGCAATTAAGAGGTTATCATTGATGCTTATGTGGAAGCGGGTCTTGTTCTTCAAAAGGATGCTCGTCAATCTTTAAAGGTTGGCTTTTAATGTGCCTTCCAAACCCAATCTTTTTTATCCAGATATGCAACTGCCAATTTTCAACTTTTCCCCAATTTAAATTTCTAATGTTGTGGCTGCTGTATGGAAAACAGACATGCATTAAAGTTCGAAAATTGTATGAAATGATTAGATATTAACAAATGAGATAGTTTGGTTAAATCAATGAACTTGTCGAGGTTGTCATGTTGAAACATTATGGTATTTATGCTGCAACTCGCTAATGTTTATGACACATTGGCCAAAAGTGTTTTTGTTTTCACTGAGTACCTATAGCTATAATACGCCTAATTTATAACATCCAGATTCATTAGTCGGAGTTTAATAGGCTAAAATAAAATACATAGATTTATGATCACGCATTCTGTCATGTCATTAATGAAAAAAATTTTAGTTACATCAAGCTGTCATCACGATAAATTATAAATAAACTTTATTTGGTAAATGCTTTTTTTTAAGTTGCCTTTCGAAGGCTTGGCATGTCACAAATTTGAATTTTAACTATGTTGCATGTGTATGTCCTCCATGATTTGACAATGTTTTGAGAATAAAACATAAACAGCCGTTATATTCTCTATACCAGAGGGTTATTAGTGCAACCTGGAAGTATTTTATACGTGTGTTTGTTTCAGGCAGAACACTCATCATAAAAACATCATGTTTAATCTTTGTTTTAATATTGACCCTTGCCTTTTCTTTTTTAATTGTAGCTACATGCCACTTTGATGAATGTAAGACATAGAAAAAGGTGTGTGAGCTGCATTTTTATTTGTTATGTTAGCGCCTATCTTTGGTTAATGGTAGTTATGACTGAAGCTTATAGCATGTTTTCAGAAATATGAGGACTGAAAGAGTTGATTCTTTTGATGCACGAGGCATATTTAAGAAGTATGGCAAAGAAGATTGGGGCGAATATGCAATTCCAGGAGCACATCTTTCTCAGAGATTTCGTTATGATGAAAGTGGATACTACCATTGCTGTTGCTCGATACCCTTTCCTGTAGCATCGAAATTCAGTGGTTTCTAAGGCTGTTGATCAGGTGAAACGTTTCTATATTTGAAAAATATACATCTATAGTTTTCTATTTTAGTTTCTTGCCACCCTTAAGACTGTAAGTGCGATCAAGCTTCATTTCTTTGATACAGAACAGACAAAAAGTTTAATCTAATGATTTGCCATCCCAAAGTTTATGAGTTCAACCACTAATACGATATGTGTGTCTATATATATATATAAGCGAAATCGATATTTGGCAGTCTCAAATATCAATTTTTTATGCGTTTTTGGGCCCCATGATCAATGCCCGAGCCATGTGCCTAAAATTTCATATATATATATAATCTTTTCGCGCCGTGTACTCAAATCCGTTTGTCAGGCATCCGTTTTTTTAGTTGTAAGTTCCCTCTGGTCTGGGGTTCGATTCCCCCCGACTGTAAGGTGTGGAACTCGAATTCTTAGACTCATGCGGGATGATCGGGGCTTGTATAATACATGAAACCACTAAGTGTGATATTTTTCCATACTATCAACCAAGTTTATGATAAGCAAACACCAGGTTTTAGATGACAATCAGGTTTTAATCTGCTTGCAATCATCAATGCTTGATACTAGATCATTCTATAGACCAATTCATTTTTGTAATCTTCCAACCTATTATTTTAGAAAATTCCATTTTTATTTTAACAGCATTCAATGGTGGTGCATTTATTTTATGTTATCCCCAAACAATTGAATCAATTTATTCATATTTGCAATCGAAAGCGTGGTTTTCATGCGACGAGTTCTGAAGCATCGGTGGCTCTCTTTGGGTTGATATTTAAAAAAATTAAATTTTATAAATTACAATATATAATAAATTAATAGAAGTAATATACTATTATGCTACATTAGTAATATACTGAAATTGATATTATATATTTATATAATATAAGTTATATAACTAATATAATATGTTATTTATATATATTAATATTAGGGATGTTAAACTGGCTCGTCGTTCGCGAACATCTCGTGTTCGGCAAGAACAGTGACTTCACGAACAATTTTAAACACGAGTTAATTTCAAATAAATTAAATTTCAAACGAACCAAACACGAACACGAGCTATGTTCGTTCGTGTTAGGTTCGTTTACACCCCTAGATGAACCCAATAGGAAAACTCCACTTCCTTCACTCGAGCCATAGGTATCGACTCATTTTCACAAAGTGAGGTGTTTTTTTTTATTCTTTAACTAAAAGTACACGCGTTATTTATAGACACGTATTTTTATGTAGATTATTGCTATTGTTTTTAAAATGCCACTTTAGACGTTTAAGATAAAATACTAAAGTTTAACATAACAAGAATATATTAGATGTTTAAAAATATTATTTGATTCTATTAAAAAAAATATGTTTGACACTTACAATTCATTAGGTTGAACCATCACTTGATGATGGCAATCGTCTTATGACTAATATGTTTAATTTACATATAAGGAAGATCAGCATATACTAAATTGTATTTATTTTATTTATTTATACTAAATTATATGTTAAGAAAAATTTATTATTTCATAGGTGGGATGAATATCACACCATAAGATGTACCTTTTATTTAGGCTAAATGAAGAGGCGCTTATTGGCCCTATAATTGTTGGCCTAGAGTTACTCCGGTTGAGTTGGTCAAATAGTCGTGATGAATTATTTGAAAGTCTTTCATGCATCTATGTGCATGCAAATCAACCTAGAGACAAGATTTCAATCTAATCTACTAAGCATAATCGTATTATTATAACGACGTTTACCCTTGGTAAAGTGTGGTGTGGGGAGCATTTGCATGTGGGCAGACCGACTCTCCGTGAGATTTATCTCGCAAGCCGTTGAGATTTAAGTAAATTTTATATAAACTAATGAGATTTGAATATGTACTTAAAATTTCATAATGAATATTATTTGTAGTACCTTGATGAAATGAGGATATAGTAGAAGTGCTTAGAAGAAATTTGCACATGTATAAACTTTCATATTTGCATAAATAACATTAAAATCTTTAACATGACATAAAAAAGACCACTATTATAATCTTTTTGAGAGTGAAATACATTTTTTCAAACATAAATTTATAGCATCAAAGTGTTGAAATATAACTATCAAAGCTTTTGTCATAAATGCATGGACACATAAAAATTGTATGGTTTGCATTCAAATATCTCAATAATATTAATAATAAATCATTTGAAATTTAGATAAGTAGCAATAATTTGCTTGCCATATTCCTACAATTTACAAAGAACAAATCTTGCCTTATTAGATGACATCACTAGAACAAATATAATAAATAAAAATAAATAAATGTATACTACATATACTATTTTGAGTTATGTCTTCTTCTTATCCTTCTCCTCCTTCTGCCCTAATAGTGTCCGGAGGAAGCAACAAGATCACTACTTGGCGGGCTTACCGCAATCCACAGCAAGGAGATGGTAATGGCGATAAGCCCCGACCAAACATAAACAATTGTCGGCGTCCTCCCTCTTCTCCCCATTAGCCCCTTACAGAAAGGATACATGTGCGCCAAAACCCAGAAACTGAAGAACAATCCTCCAATCAATTTGCTCCACTGCGGAATAACACTGTACAGCGTCCTCGCCACGCCGATAAAAATGGCTATGATGTTCACAGCAAGGATAGTCAACGGCGGGATGAAGAGACTCGTCCACTTTATTATATACAGATCCGCGAAGGCATCATCCTCGTCCTCATTAGCAGACTTGGAGGTTAGGGTGAAGGAGATATCGATTCCGGCGATGATTTTCAGAAGGCCTTGGACGACGGCGACAAGGTGAGCGGAGGTGCCGCCGATGACCCAAAATTGTTCGTTGCGCCAGTATTCCTCGAGGGAGATGCCGGACCATTTGACTTCGAGAATGGAGAGGAGGGAGAGGGTGAGGGTGATGAGGAGGAGGTAGATGAGGAAGGAGGAGTTGAGGGATTGGACGACGAATTGGCCGGTGAAGAGGGAGACGGCCGGGAGGAAGCAGTATATGAAGAGGAAGATGGAGGTGAAGGGGTAGATGCCCACGTTTATGTAGGCGATGCGTTGGAGGAATTTCAGACGGGGGCTTGCCAGCAGAGCATTGTTTTTGGAGAAGAAGATCTCCACGGACCCTGTCGCCCACCGCAACACCTGCAGAAAAATCAACCATTTTCTTCATATTTCAAAAAAAAATTTAACCTTTTCTTAATATTTGAAGGAAAAAAAAAGTATACCTGATGCAGCCGGTCAGTCAGGTTGATGGGCGCCGTCCCCCTGAACGCATCACGCTTAGGAATGCAGTACACGGACCTCCAGCCCCGATTGTGCATTCTGTAGCCCGTCACCACATCCTCCGTCACCGACCCATAGATCCACCCAATCCTATCGCCCCACTCCGTCTTATCCTCATACCTGCAAAAATCACAATTTTTACTTCCAAAATCTCACATTTATCCCCATTTCATCAAAACAGATTAAATCAAGCATTACCAAGAAGAAATCACAGACACAGCCTCCGCAACCGTCGATGCATCCAGCGGCGCTCGAGGTTCAAGCAACGCACCGGGAGGCCTTCCATTCTTAACCGACGGGTGGTCAGCCAATGGCCGCCCTTGAAACTCCGCGAGCTCAATCGAATCCACCAGCAAAACAGAGTTACCAAATCTCTGCGGCATGTTGAGGTCTGGATGCTCGTTCAGCGGCTGGAACTCTTCATCTTCTTCTCCCCTCACTCGCACCGCCTCCGCTCGCCGCTTGTACTGCCCATAAAGCCCAGAGTACTCGTTAGCGCGCGGCGGACAGAATCCGTAAAGAGCGTAGCGCCGGAATAAGCATCCGGTGCCCACATACATAGGCCCCTGTAAACCATCCAGCGCGCGCATGTTCCCATCGAAGAAGACGGTGTTGTGGTTCGCATAGCGGTCTGAGGGATCAATTCCCTCGAATCTCTGCGGATATTGAATGTAGCATATTCGGTCGCCGCCTCGATCCATCATGTAACACATGCCTTCACGAATGGCGAGTGAATTGTATATGTAATGGTCGCAATCGAAGTTGAGAATGAAAGGTCCATTGGAGAGGATGGCGGAAGCTCGAACCAGAGCGTTCATGGCGCCCGCTTTTTTGTTATGGTCGTATCCAGGGCGTTTCTCTCGGGAAACGTAGACGAGCATGGGAACCCGGATGTCGACGGAGGTGAATTCAATGGAAGGGTGGTCGCCGGGGTTGCCGAGGATGGGATTAAAGTCGGGAGCTTTGACCATGATTTGAAGGATTCCGGCATGGTCTTTGGTGGAGTGATCGGGGGAAGGTGATTTCCAAGTGCCGGGCCAGTGGGTTTCGTCGGCCATCCAGGTGGCGATTGCTACATTGGACCTCGCTGCGGAGGGATCCTCTCCATTTTCTTTCGCGAGATTCGCGGCTTGTTTCTGTGCTTTTGAGTTGAGTGCCCTGGAGCGCTTCCGAATGGTTTCTGGGAGCCCGTTGATCCTGACCTTAAACTCATCGTATTCACGCTTGATCCACCGCCTGTCTTTGACGAAATCAGGTTGCTTTTTGTTTTTGGTGGGATCAATCTTGAGGTTGAAGTAACTGTCAGGGTTGCGTGGCTCGATACAATGTTTGCGGCAAAAGGGGACCCATAATTGGGCGAAGGAGGCGGCTGCCGCCATGGCTTCGAAGGTGAGGAGGGCGGCGCCATCGTCGGAGACATAGATGGTGAGTTTTTCGACAGGGTACTCTGTGGCGAGGACGGAGAGGATGGTGTTGGCGGTGACGAGAGGGGGTTCCTTCTCTGGATCGGCGGTGGAGATGAACACATCGATTCCAGGGAGGTCGGAGCGGCCCGTTGGGTTTGAGGGGGATGAAGATTCAAATTTCTCTTGCAGGGCGGCGAGATCAGCTGCACGATTAATTGGGTTTATCTTCGGGAGGATGTCGAGAAGCCATGAGAAAGCGAACCAAATCTCACAGGTGGTTGATAAACCCCATAGCCATAAAGCATCCGTATTCGCGTTCGATATTCTCCAAATCAGGAAGGCGATTAGACAAACCAGACGCGCCAGCACCAACAACCTATATGGGCTTAAAATGGCGGCGGGGAGCCGAACTTTTCTGGTGAGGGGCTTCCATGGCTTCTCCAAGAAATCCTTCATATTCACCCCGCCATCTTCATCCAATCCGCCATCCTGCGAGCAGAACGCATTGCCGATCCCATACGTCCCCCTCGACTCATACAGCCACCGATTGTTATCAAAATCGCCGGTCTGTGTCCGAAAAAGCATCGATTTCTGCGTCTTCGGTGCAGACGAACGCCGTTCGGGTTTGCCGGCGCCGCCTCCGCCGCGCTGATTCGTTTGCTTGGCTGCATTGGCGTAGGGCGGGGGAGGGAGGTCCTCGGACTTGGTGCTGGAGCTGCCGACGGCGGTGTACGGCTGGTTGTCGGGGGTGGGGGGCATGAAGATGGTGTAGTTCTGGAAGTCGTTGGGGCCGCCGGAGGACATGGAGGTGAGCTCCGGGAGGGATTCGACGTCATCGCGGGAGGTTTGGGGGGTGTGTTTTGTCGGCGGTTTAGGGTTTGGGGGGGAAGAAGATGACATAATGCGGTGGTGATGGTTTTGATTTTCCCCGCTTCGCTAAGAAGATTTGCTTTATTGATTTATGATCTGAAAGGCCGAGTTGATTCATGGCGGTTTTTGAATGATTTGCGGGGTTTGAGGGGAAGCAGAGGATTATGGGAGGATGGGTGGTGGAGAGGGATTAGCTCCTTTTCTTTTTAAATGTTTGATGTTCAAACTTATTGTTTACTAATTATGGGACATCCAAATATATACGGCATTCTAAGCTTGTATTTTTTGCATCCAATTTTTAATATCTAAATTAAGAAATATTATTTTTATTTTATTTTATTTTTTTTTGCATTATAATAAAGTTTTTTAATTTATGTAAATTTAGGCATTAGATATGTAACACGAGCGTATTTCGAGCTCAAAAAGTGTGTTCGTGTTCGGCTCGTTTGCTTAACGAGCCGAACACGAGCTATTCACGAACAAATAGTCATTTTAACTAGTCTAATCATATAGCCATAAGATAATAAGTGTTTGAGCAAGATTTAAAATTATTATTTATATTGAAACATCATTTGAATTTAATTTAATAATTTTTATTTTATTTTATTTTCTTAATCAATATTTTAATTGATTATAAATCTTTGTAGGCTTGTAGTCGATTTAGATTTTTTTAAAATATTATTATTATATATATATATATATATATATATATTTATACATAAACTTGGTGAGTAGTATTTCAAGCCAAAACAAGCCAAACACGAACGAACACATCTTAGTTCGTGTTCGACTCGTTAACTTATCGAACGAAATTAATGAGCCAAATACGAGCTTATTAACGAGCCAAACACGAGCTGTTTGAGAACAACGAGCTGTTTTGACAACCCTAATAAATATTAGGATTCTTGTGGCACTTTTGTAAATTTCTCAATTTATGTCTTCAAGTTTATTTTTTCTATTTTTTCATCATGAATATATATATATATATATATATATATATATATATATATATATATATATATATATATATAAACATTTAACGGCACTAGCTCTTAAAAATTAAGAGTTTGTTTGACAACACTTTGATTTTCTATTTTAGTTGATATAATTTCTATATATTTATTTTTATATATTTAAAAATAAATTAAATTACATTTAAAAATAATTAAATTGTAAAAAAGTAAGCATATATTATTTTTCTTTATATTAAGATTTAAGTTATCTTAATCAATTATGCATTAAAAGAATTAGGGTCTGTTTGGGGCAGCTGTAGCTTATTGAATAATCTGCTGATAAACTGATTAAAAATAATCTGTTGATAAGCTATGTGTGGTGACTATTATAAATTTTTTTTTTTTTTTGGAAAAGCCAGACCGCGGCCAAAAAGCTCCCACCGCACCTAGATAGGTGCGGCGAGAAAACGTTGTTTTTCAGCTTTTTGAAAACTTATAAGCTACCAAAATGCAGTTTACCCAAACAGACCATGTGCATTTTTAAAACGCCACCGCACCAAATAAGCTGCCCCAAACAGACCCTTAAAATGATCATGTATTTGCATATCTAAGGCCTAAAAGTTGATTTTTCTTTTATGCACTCAAATCCTTCGTATCACATCTAACATATCATTATATTCAATTTTAAAATGTGAAATATATTTTTTTCATATGTATGTAAGCCAACATATATGTAAGAAATGAAATTTAGGTGCTACATGTGTAAATATATAAAATTTGATCGACTTGTATTTAAATATTGCTTAAATTTTACATATAAATATATAATTTTAATTGTAGTCATAAAAATATTTTTCAGGAAATTTTAATTTATTAATATATGATACGTGAGTCATCTTGAGCATGTCATGTGCTTGTCCGTTTTTTAATTTTATTTAAATAGGACATCTCTATATTGTGTCGGAGCTATGTTCATGTCTGATATATATCTTTTTCTGCATTGCTCTTTAATTAAAAGTGTGCTTACATCATTCTTAATCAAATCACGGTGATCTACGGTCAATATGCAATCAAAATTTTTTTGAAAAAAAAAAATTTAAAGTGGAGCCCACTGAAATGCATTCTGATTGTAGATCACATCTACATTTATTTATGATTGGGATTGGACACCGAATGCATCTCTGCATACGGGTATGTATGAAATAATTTTTCCTTTGTTGAACGTGGCTTTTATTTTGCCCCCAACGTCTAATTTTGGATGTCTTGGTATAACAAATAACAAATTGTAACCTCCAAATGTGGTAAAATTTCCAATAAAAGATAATAACACAACTATCTGTGCCAACTGGGATGGATTTATGTAAAATTATGTATAAAATGAAAATGTCGTAACAAGAGTATATTGTTGGAAGAAAACAGAACTCTCCGAATAATTTCTTTCCCAAAATTCATTAGGGCTTAACTCTAAAATCAAAGCCACACCACCACAAAATAGAATATCATATATTCCAAAAAACCAGAACAAATCTATGAACGAAACACAACTAAGTAAGCCAGAAAAACACACAAGATTTAATGTGAAAAAACCTGAGAATGAGAAAAAACAACGGAGCTACATCACTACAAATTTTACTATAAAATTCAGAGAGTACACTCAAATTTTCTCTCCTCTATCAAAGAAACTTACAAAACCTCGCTCCAAACTCTTCCTACTCTGATCTGACGCAAAAAATGCACACTGAAATCAAATAAATCCTCCTTTCCAACGCCTCTCTCATTCTCCAAGAACTTGTCAAAAAACTCACACAGGAAGCTACACATGCACCGCAGAAATTTAGCCTTAAAAAAAATTCCGTACAAATTGCTCTTAATGCATAAGTGCCCGGACTTATCAATGTGCCAATCTCTGGATTGAGGGCTTAAGATAGGGGTACATGGGACAAGCGGTTCAAAGCCCAATATGGGTGCATATCCGTCATAGCCCGGTGCATAGGTGTCACTATCTCTACAAGCAGTGCCCAAGTGGGCACTTAAGGGCACACAACCCAACGCATATGCATCGAGAGCTTGGTCTTCTGTTGGTGCTTTGGCTCCAAGAACCAAATAATTTCCTACCTGAAGATGATAGCACCCAACAAAATCCTCTATACCTGTACCTCCATTTGAATCGTCTTCATAGTCACATAGTGTAGTTACGTACCGTGGTGTAGCTCGCCCTTGGTCACAAAACCTAATTGAAGTTAAGCATAGCTTCAGTTTCTCAACAATCACCACCTTTGTCAACATGTCCGCAAGATTCTGAGTTGTGTTCATCTTTTACAAGAACAATTGCTCATCTTCTTGGAGAAAGCGAATAAAATGATAAGTCAGTTGAATGTATTTTGTCCTGACATGAAAAATAGCATTTTTATTAAGATGAAATGCACTCATACTATAACTATAGAGTTTTCCAATACCTTGCTCCTTACCCAATTCTATCATGAAATTATGTAGTCAAATCATTTCCTTGCTACCCTCAGTGATAGCAATGTATTTGTCCTCCGTAGTTAAAGGTGCAACAATCATCTGTAACCTGGAAACCCAACTCTGCGCAATGTTATCCAATATAAATATATACCCCGTTGTACATCTCTTACTATCCATGGCTCCTATCATATATGAATCTACAAATCCCTATGGATTGATCCCTGTACTTCCATAACAAAGTTCCTTGTTGACTGTCCATCTCAAATACATGAGAATCCACTTTACCGTCTCCTAATGATGCTTTCCTGGATCCCATGTACCTACTGGCCACTTTCACTATACATGCAGATATCTGTTCTGGTACAAATCATCACATACATCAAACTTCTAACTGCTAAGCATATGAAGTTTTCTACATTTGTGTTTGCTCTGCTTTAGAGTTAGACGATAGCTTCTTAAATAGTTTGAAGCGACTAATTAAGGAATTCCTAATTGGTTTTGCCTTACTCATACTTAACCTATGTAGGATCTTCTCAACATACTCAGCCTAAGCCAACTTTAGCATTTCTATACTCATGTCCTTGCAGATTCTCATCCCAAGGATCTTACTAGTTAGAACTAAATCCTTCATCTCGAACACACTTGATACTCACATCCTTGCAATCAACATATCATCCATATACAAGAGAAGCAAAATATAATAATTACCAAAGTGTTTGGTGAAGTAACAGTGGTCTGCATGACACTTCATATACCCATCTTCTGCCAAATCTCCTATTCCACTATCTCGAGGCTTGCTTCAAGCCATAGTTCCTCTTCTTCAATCTACAGACCAAACTTTCTTTGCCTGGAACTTTGTAAACTTGTGATTGCACCATATATAGCACCTCTCACCACCACTGACTTTCCACAATTAGATGGTGACCACCCATGCCATGACAAACTACCATGGCTGGCGGTAAGCCCAAGCTTGAGAGCCACCAATGGGGGATAACCCAAAATTAAACTCATCTATCATTGCTCACTCTCATTGGAATTTTTCCCTAGCCATCTCTTCACATAAGCACCATCTTACATCCCTTTCCTTGGTTAATTAAGCCCAATAGTCAAGCCTTTAAGTACATCACCCCCTCACGACCAAATGGAAGAAGTGCACAAATCTTGGTGAAGCCCTCCAAAATTACTTCAAACTATTCTAAAACCTACACAAAGCTCATCCCCATCATTTTTTTTCCACTTTCCCCCACCTTAAACCCTAATTTCTCCATTGAAAACCAGAACATTTTCAGTACTTCCACCAAACTCCTCCAAACTTCAAATTAACTGTCACAAAAGCTTCACCACACCTCAAAACCACTTCCACAATCAAATGTCCCCTCTCTCACACCTTCTACCATAGCTCTAGACCACACTAGAGCCACCTTTTGGTCTAAGTCATACTTAGAACCATCCACATAACAAATCAATACTTGGAGGAGGTTCGTGGTGCCAATGTGAAGCTTTTTAACCAACTTAATTGAGGCTTCACCTCTTGAGCAAATATATAGCTAAAAAATTCCTAAATCTCTCTCAATTTTGGTCTTTTATGAGGGAAATGAACAATAAATGTCCACCTAGCCGTATAGATGTGTTTGTCTCACTTAAATGAATGTGTAGGAACAAACCACACTTAATTTGGTTAAGAAAGCGAGATCTTAACCCTTGATCATGGATAGTTCTTGGGTTATAGTCCACCGGGGATGATGAACGGATGTCGTCCATTTTCATGTACTTAAAATGGATAGTGCAAATCATTTTGGATGGCGTGAATCAGTTTGGATGGCGGATCAGAGAGATATAAGATTTCGGACAACGAGGTGATGGGGCAGCACACGTGAAAAGTGCAACCAACTACAGAGTGACGCATGGGCCTTTGGAGATGGTGAGGATAAGGTGGTTGTTGTGTGGTTAAGTAGCTAAATCAAGATATTTTGATTTAAATAAATATAGAATATGGAATATAATTTTTAAAAATCATACCTTGGTGTAGAAAAATCATAAAAATAAAAGAAAAATACCCTTTATTCCCAGTGAACAAAAGAAAGTTTAATGAACCCAAAATTAAAAGTAATTTCTTATATTTAATTTTAAATTAATTAAACACTCTAGAGACTATTATAATCATAAATAATTAAATATTAATCATGATGGCATGAAATTTTATGGAATTATTCCCCATGTGATTAGGAATGTTCTGTGATTTTTCTAAGGTCAAATAGAACCTCTAACCCTAAAAGCCCTAATTTTCTTTGGGATTCATCTTTGTCTCATTAAAATAAATATAAAAAATAAAATTAAAGTAAGAAAAATATGAAATGAAAGTTAGTGAGTTAAGTAAATTCAAAGGGATTAAACAAAAATGAAAGTGAATTTTAAATTTTAAAAAATATATATTATTTATTTATTTTCTTATTAAAATCAATTTAAAATTATAAAAATTAAATTAGAATAAAAAAAATTATGAAAATTATCTTAATTGGTCATCTGACCATTAGCAATATTTTTTTTTCTAAGGACGAAGAACATATTTTAGGCAATTAAATTAATTATCATTGGAATTCATAATTATTAGTTTATATAAGTAAATAAATAAATAAATATCAAAAATATATATAATTCACATTTTTTGTCTTAATTAGTTCATGAGTAATAGATCAAAGAAGTCTCATGATCACTAAGGCAAAAATGTGAGAGTTATGGGATCATTAACCCTAAGGGCATAATGGTAAATTTGGGGTTTTACATGCTAACCGTAAGTTAATCAAATTTTAGGTTGGATCATCAGGAAATGGGATAAAATTTGTGATGATAAGTTGGCTGAAGTGATTGAGACATAAAGGATAATTAGCGTAGCAACCCATTCATGGCATTTTATATAAAGGGGTAAAATGGTAATTATTTGAATAGTTGGATATAGGAAGATATGAGAGTGTGGATGATCAAATGGTGAGGTGGTATGGATTGGGAGCCTCACATGTTACTGATTTAACTCCAATCATTGTTTGGAGAGAACCCCTAGTCCTTTTGATGAAGATTAAATCGATCTTGTAAAATTTTCAAAAACTATAAGTTTGCCCTTCAGACACTATGAGCTTTGTAGTGAGCTAGGCTTAACTTAACAGAATTCAAGGGTTGAGAGAAATATGAGTGATAATAGAACATCTTGAGATATTACGGGCTCAAGCTCAATAGAACACCCTTACTGTTTTGTCCATATGACCCCTACTATAATATCAAGAATTGACAAATGCCTTTACTTGAGAGTTAATTAAGACATAAAACACTGAGTACAATTTAAAACATGAAATATTACTAATGCAAGTGGGTCGATCAACTCAACAATGTAGAAAGGAAAAATGAACTGGGGGTGCTCCAGGAGGACTTAAAGCTATTTCAGGATTACATTTTGAATACCTTTATAAGATATTGGATGTTCCATAGAACATTTGGGCTTAGAACAATTTGTTGAGGAAAATTATCCTAAAAAATATAAAAAACACTAAAGTAAAAGAATGAAATGAATTACATAAGGACCCACCAAGATATTATTTAGATCCCATTCAAATTAAGGTATGTTAATAAGAAATATCTTGTTATAACTTAACCTACAGTAATATCCAATGCTCAAGGGTGTGAGTTTGAACACTACACTCAAATCCTCCTGACAATTGAGGATATTTGAAATATGGTCACAAATGGATCATTGATTTGGTGTATAAGTTGGAGGTGATGATGGTGTGGGCGATGATGAAAAAGACATCTAAATATGTAGGATAGTGGAATAGTATTGTATCTCTAAAATTGATGACTCTGTGAATGTGAAAGATTGGAATTACTATCCTCCAATATTTGCTAAAATGTTTCCCCCACTCTCATGAGCTACTAGTGGCTCTAGTCCAACGGTGTGACTCACTCATGAATTGTCTGATTTATAAAAATTTGTGAACATATAATATAACATCTTTTCCGATAAAATTGATATCTTGTCTGCTAAATGAAAGGCTTAAATTACTTAGATGTACAATAAATTAAGAATTTTTTAGTGTTACTTTTGGCAAGTTCATGTGTCTGTCACATAGGCCTAGCTGAGGGTTACCCTCCCTTGATTGCCTTGCTGGTAGCATTTTACCTTAAGTTGGGTCTTATATTCATGATGTTGATGGCTGCCTACGAAAGTCCCTCGAGAATTGTCAGGCTTCGGTCTTGATTATGAGCCCACCCCTAACTTGAGTTCTTATACTCAGCTTCGATCTTTCATAATATGTGACATTTGAATTTTTTATTAATACATATGCTCATGTATTTTGTGTCGGTTTAATTCCCCGTAATACTTGTGTGCTTTACCCGTAATTTTAACTCTTTAGCAGCAACGTCAGAGAAGGAACGTACGTACTACCACTTTCTTTTTACTTCACTTTATTGTATATATTTGTTTACTTACACATGCAAACTATTATTTTGTTACTTACTCTACTTGTAAAAGACCCCTAGAGTTGAGGACAGTAGGCCACCTATTTAGGAGGAGCCCTGCAACAAAAAACTACTACCCAACAATAACAGACAATCACAGTTCGAACACACTTCTTAAAACCCAAAATCCTCACAAGTAATGAGCTTGAAGCTAGTTGTTGATCTACCCCAGAGATTATCACATTAAAGTAAGTCCTAGTAATGGCTCTAGAAACTTGATCGACTCCCTTGAAAATTAATTAATTTCTTAAAATTAGGTATTATTACTCACTAGGATTTCTCATGCAAGTGAACACATCATTTCAATAATATAGGTCTCTATTGAGTCCATATTGTCGATCCCAAAAGGAAGTAGGTAATGTGTCCTTAAGGCGAAGTTCTAGTCTACCACGATAAGGTCTAAGTTAGCAATGCAAATGAATATGGTTTTTCTAACAATTACTCCTAACTACAGCACTAAATTTAAAGTTAAACCTAACGATACAAATTAGTTTGTTGAATTTCAAGATATAAAAAGCTACTTTTCTCTTGTGATTTTCCAAGTGGATTGTAAGATCGAATACCAAGAATTTCTAATATGGCTAGTAGCAAATAGGGGCATATATCTTATTTACCCTTTTTCGAGTGCATAAAGAGGTTTAGTTTAACTTGGTAAGTGTTTTTGTCTGTCATCTTAGAAACCCCCAATTTATACCCATCAAAATCCATCTCTTTATCTATTTGCATTGCCCTATGGACTACATTTCCTTCACCCACTAGTTCAATGTGATTTACCTAGTTGTTTATGTCATAGCTCTTCTAATTCGTTATGGGTGAACAATGAATTTTAACAATTTATATGGCCAGTACAAAAATTAAATGAAGCATAGAAGAAAAGATCATCACATTAGTATTAAAATCCAATTATAGAGCATTCAACGCATCATACAATTCCTACCTATTCATCATAAGAGAAAGTAAAGGAAATCTATTTGTCGCAAAACTACATTTAAATCTTTAAACATTTTATTCCTTCACTAATTTCTCACTACAAAGGGAAATTGTTTCATATAATTTGAACTCTTCTATGTATAGTTAGTTTAGAAACACCTAGCATTTTATTTAAGTTTTCTAACTGAATTTGGAGGAATTAGTTACTTCTTTTTATATATAAACTAAGTGTTTTATTTAATTTTATTTTCTTAAATTTATTTTTTTTATGCATAGTTCAAAGTCTAAAGATTTAGTATCTTATGATTCTGAGCTAGAACAAACTATAAGAAAAATCTGAAAATAAGAAAAGCTTCACAATTTACAAGAAATGACAAACACATCACGCAATAACATTAATAATCAAACTGTTGAAAATTAACATCATCACGTACAAAAACCTTTAAGAGACTATGCAAACTCTACAATAGATGAAATTTACTTAAGTATACAAATCCCTGCTGTAGCGGCTAACTCATTTGAACTAAAACCCGCTATAATGCAAATTGTACAAAACAATCAGTTTGGGGGAACTCCATCTGAGGATCATAACTTACACCTTTCTAGTTTTCTAAAATTATGTGCTACATTTAAGTAAGACGGCGCATCAAACGATGTTGTTAGACTTAGTCTTTTTTAATTTTCCTTATGAGATAAAACTAAGATGTGGTTAAACTCATTAACACCTGAATCTATTAAAAATTGAGGAGATTTAGCATATAAATTCCTAGCTAAGTATATTTACCTTCAAAAACAACTAAGCTTAAAAATGATATTACCTCATTTACTCAGCATGAAGGTGATTCAATATACGATGCTTATGAACGATTTAAAGAACTGCTTAGGAAGTGTCCAAATCATGCTTTATCAGACTAGTTGATTATTCAAACATTTTATAATGGGTTAGTAGAATCTCTTAGATCTATCATTGATGTTGTTGTTGGAGGATCATTAATGTTTAAACCATTTGATGAAGCATATGAGTTAATATAAGAGATGGCTACTAACAACTTTCAATGACCCTTTGAAAGGGTAAATCATGCTTTATCAGACTATTTAATTATTCAAGCATTTTATAATGGGTTAGTAGAATCCTTTATATCTATCATTGATTTTGTTGTTAGAGGATCATTAATGTTTAAACCATTTGATGAAGCATATGAATTAATACAAGAGATGGATACTGACAACTTTTAATGACCCTCTGAAAGGGTAAATCTTAAGAAAGTATCTAATGTTCATGATACTGAAGTGATCTCAATTTTGGCATCTCAAGTTGCTGTGATATCTAAGAAGTTAAACCAATTTATAATGAACTTACCTCAAACACCACATGTGAGCGAGGAAAACTCATTGGGACAAATGATTGATTCTCAATCACCTTTATATGAAACTTTAAATGCAATTAATAATAGACCCAATAACCTATGTTCTAAATATTATAACTTAGGTTGGAAAAACCACCCTTATTTTATCTGGAATAATAATTTTACTGGTGAAAATCAGCAATGAGGGAACAATCAAGTGAACTTATTGGGAAACTGGAACAATCAGGGTAGTACTAACTCTAGACCTTCTTATCCTCATGGCTTTACCAATAACCAACAAATCAAGGAAAAAAAGTTGCCTATAGAAGATGTGGTGTTACAGATAAGGAATCAATACAAAGTCAGAGTGCTGCAATTAGAAATATTGAGAATCAACTGAGACAAATTGTTAACTCACTTAGCAATAGGCCTCAGGGTGCACTTCCTAGTAACACAGAAATTAATCCTAAAGATAAAAACAAAGAGCAAATTAATGCAATCAAGTTGAGAAGTGGTAGAAAATTGGATACTAAAGAGGAAAATCCCCTTAGAGGTCCTTTGCCTTGGGAAAATACTTATAAAATTTGTAATCTATTTGATAAAAAAGCCTAAACATAAATCATTTCAAGTAATTAATCCAAAATTTAAAATTATTAATTAATTAATTAATTAACAAATGAACAAAACTTTGAAAATAGATATGAAATAATTGGCACATTTAAATGGCTTGCAATCTTATTTTACTCACTAAAATGACATTAAAAGTATTATAAAAATGTAATTAAACTATGTTGTTAATTTTAACCATTTTTTTTTAATTTTAAGATATAAAGATTCAATTAAATTTTAATTCAATCTTAACTTAATAAAAAAATACCTCCATTAATTTGAAATTCTTCCAACTTGGTCAATAACTCATCTTAAACTCATCTAAAATTTTTCAAATTTTTTGGTCTTAAAATTTAGTTTTATCAATTAAATCAATCTAAAAAACAAGTAAATCTTAAAAATACAAATTAATTTAAAAAAATATTCTAAAAAAATTCCAAAAACATAATATCATGCTGATTAGAAAATGATTTCATTAAATATTGAATTTTCTATTCCTCAAATCCTAGTTAAATTATCTAATTGAACCTTAACTTAGGGTATTACACATTATATTATTCAACATTCAATGCATTTTATCCTTATTTTTGTTTTATTTTCACTCTAGATTTATTGCCTTTACTAAGTATAAATTTCAATATTTTCATCTATGATAAGGATTTAACTTTCATTAAACATCCAAGGCACATTTTGACATCCTTTATGCATAAAAAAAGGAAGATCTACATGCATAGCACTCAATTAATTTGTATTTATATATCTAACACTTAAACATCAATATTTAGATATGTGCCACCTTGCATATGCATGACAACATGTATTTTACTTATTGAAAATAAAAATAGTGTTATGTTTGATTTGATCTCAATGATCTAGGTGGTGTAAATGTGAAAATAAAGAAAAAAACTTTAGATCCTAACTATGTAAATACATAGTAGGAGTGTAAACGAGCCGAACACGAGCGAGCCATGCTCAGCTCGTGCCGAACACGAGCGAGCCACGCTCAGCTCGTGGTCGACTCGTTTATATTTTGAGCTCAAAAAGTGTGTTCGTGTTCGACTCGTTTGTTTAACGAGTCGAACATGAGTTGTTCACGAACAAAGAGTCTTTTTAACAACCCTAATCATGTAGTCATAAGACAATAAGGGTTTGAGCAAGATTTAAAAATTATTATTTATATTAAAACATCATTTGAATCTATTTTAATAATTTTTATTCTATTTTCTCAATCAATATTTTAATTGATTATAAATCTTTGTAGCCTTGCAGTCAATTAGATTTTTTTAAAAATACTATATATATATATATGTATATATATATATATATATAT
>NEWO01000274.1:263997-275983 GCA_003013225.1 Phalaenopsis aphrodite | reverse complement strand
TATATATATATATATATATATATATATATATATATATATATATATATATATATACATAGATAGATAGACATACATAAACTTGATGAGTAGTATTTCAAGCCAAAACAAGCCGAACACGAACGAACACATCTTAGTTCATGTTCAGCTCGTTAACTTATCGAACGAAATTAACGAGCCGAACAAGAGCTGTTCGCGAACAACAAGCCGTTTTGACAACCCTAATACATAGGAATTAGGCCGTATGTACAAGCCGAACACGAACGAACACATCTTTGTTCGTGTTCGACTCGTTAACTTATCGAATGAAATTAAACAGTCGAACACGAGCTTCTTAACGAGCCGAACAAGAGCTGTTCGCGAACAACAAGCCGTTTTGACAGCCCTAATACATAAGAATTAGGCCGTATGTGATTAAATGTCGCCCCTTGGAATGTGATTTTCTATTAGCCAACATTGATGATCATGAAAAAGAATATCATATTATGATATAACTATGAAGAACATGTATTTTAAGTACTACAAGATAAAAATAAAAAATGTATTAGTGCTATAATTAGACAACTATTTATATGAAGAACTATATTATTAGCAAATAACATTGATGCTACAAAACATGCTTAAAGTATTACATAACTTAGAATCATTGCATGAAATTCCACATCATATTGACATAGCCCCAAGTTAATGATTGAAGATAAATATTGACTATATTCATTAGACTTTCTATCTTAATATAACCACTGAGAAACTAAAAAGACATTTGTTTCATTCATATCAAAGACAACAAATTATGAGGAATCAATAGCATCAAATGCTATATTCATACCATATAATCTTAAAGACATTCAACATATCACTAGATAGGCCAATACAAACATTTTATGGATCCAAGGAACATAGAAATGGCAAGAATCAAACCATCTTCACATTTTTTTAACAATTAGTAACATGTAATAAGAAAGATTTACATACATATCACATACTTTTTAAGCATTTATATATCTATCACCCAAATGTTGATATTTACACTCTTAACATTTTGAGGTTATAAACCTATGCATGAAAATGCAAATGTGTATTTCAGTTTTAAAAGGATAATGGTGATTGTACTTTTGGTATGATGTTAAAGCTTTTGATATGAATGTAAATATGAGAGTCAGGTGTAAATATGTAGGGGTGTAAACGAAGCGAATACGAACGAACAGAGCTTGTGTTCGTGTTCGGTTCGTTTGAAATTTAGTTTGTTTGAAATAATTAAGTGATATAAATGTAAATGTGAGAGTCAGGTGTAAATATGCAGGGGGTGTAACGAACTGAATACGAACGAATAGAGCTTGTGTTCGTGTTCGGTTCGTTTGAAATTTAGTTTGTTTGAAATAAGCTTGTGTTCGAAATTGTTCGTGTTCGTTTCTTAACAAACGAGCCGAACACGAGCTGTTCGCGAACGATGAGCCAGTTTGACATCCATAATATTAATATATATAAATAATATATTATATTAATTATATAACTTCTATTATATAAATATAATATATATATTAGTATATTACTAATATAGTATATTAATATATAATAATTATTATTAATTATTATATATTATAATTTACAAAATTTAATTTTTTAAAACATCATAAATTTTTATAAATATATTTTTAAAATTATTTTATATTTAGAACAATAACGATTCGAACACGAACGAACACATCATTATTCGTGTTGGTTCGTTTAGCTAACCGAACAAAAAAAAAATTGTTCATGTTCGCCTTATTTACTTATCAAATGAATCAAACACGAACTCATTGACTAACCAAACACGAACTGCGCGAACAACGAGTTTTTTGACAGCCCTATAAATATGTAATAGAATTAATGTTATAATATATATATATATATATATATATATATATATATATATATATATATATATATATATATATATATATATATATACACCACAGAAATAGTTAAATATAAAATATGCGCTTTTATAGTGGAGGATCCTAATTTAGTTTTGCAATTCCAAGTGGCATTTTACTGCAGCAGAAAATTATATGTGAGCAGCTAATGATCAACCAAGCAGGCACATTATAATGTGGAATTATATCACCACCGCATTCAACTTTTCAACAGGCTTCATCTGCCATTAAAAAACTGTTCTTTAGCTTTACTAATGGACTAATGACTCATCCGCATTAGCAAGATTATTCAACAAAATGAAAAAAAAATCCAAGTATTTTAATGCTATTTTCATGAGAATGTTTATTAAAATTTATGTTAAAATGTGAGCAATATATTATTATTATTATTATTTTTAAGAATGGGTCGGGGCGTGAGGTCCCCAACCCACCCTATTAGCTCAACTCCCGTCAAGTCTGGAGGCGACCCAAGCGTCTAAATATTCGAGGACCCCTTCCTTAAGGCATCAGTCGCTAGATGAGGGATTCGAAACCCAGACCAAAGGGGCTTGCACCTGGGAACGCGACACAAATAAGAGTACAAGTGAGTTTGCGATCCACTCGTATTATGCTGTCCAAGGCAAGTCTCGAGGCCGAAACCTCAAGAGTCTTACACAGTTTGCCTACTAAAGAGTCAGCTGGTTCGCGCACGCAGATCAGAGAGAGAGATATATATATATATTATTTGTATATTCCACACATTTGAAAGAAAATCCATCATTTTTTTTTGAGTGAGGTGGGGGTATTTGATTGATTTTAATCGCAAAACACGTGTAATGACACATCACTTATGCAAGACCTTGAACCCACAATCTCTTAGTCAAAGTTCTCACCCACTTTGTTAAGGTGACTTTCATAATCCAATAATCTTGACACTCAAATCAATTTTTTATTAGAATAAATTGGAATTATCAAATCATATTTAATGAATCATCCACATCATCTAAAATCATTTGCTTTAAAAATATGATATCTATATATTTAATTTATATAATAAGGTGTAGAAAGGTATATCCCAAAGTGCGGCAAAAACTTAGAAGCAGCATATTCCATCAAGTGGTGAGGAGGTGGGCGTGAGTGGTTGGTATTTTTCTTTAGTGAAAAGCCATGTTTATCTTTTGTTTTAGATTTGATTAAGACTTAATTAAATTTAGTTTTTGTTAAGTTAAGCTCAATGGATTATATTAGTTTAGCTTTAGATTTATACCATTGTTTAACCTATATGTATACACATATATACATACATGTATACACACGACACACACACACATACACATAGATTAATGCTTAAAATCATTTATGACTTAGTTCACGTAATGTTGATTCAAATTATTGATATGTTTGGGGCAGCCGTAGCTTATTGAATAATTTGCTAATAAGTTTATTAAAAATAATCTGTTGATAAGCTAGGTGTAGTGGCTATTATAAATTTTTATTTTTTCGGAAAAAAAAAAAGACCGTTGCCACAGGTGAAGCTAACAAAATGCAGTTTGGCCAAATAGGTCAAGTGCGTTTTCAAAACACCACCGTGTCAAATAAGCTGCCCCAAACGGAATATATATCTTGATAAATTTATACTAGCTTTAATTAAAGTTTTTAACTAAAGAAAATTTGGATTAGATTAAATTATTTATATTATTTTATGTTCTCTCTATCATATATGTTTATTTTGAGTATATATAATATGTATATATATACACATACAAGTATGTATAAACAACCATATACATTTAGATATGTATGTTCATGTATATGCATATGTACAAACACATATGTGTACACACAAATATATGTAAACACACACATACATGCATGTATATACAAACCTATACCCACACATGAGCATATACATATATATACAAATACATGCACATATATACATGCATAGACATATACTTTCATATACATATGCATACATACATTCATATGAATTTTAGTTTTAAATAAAAATATGTTTAATTTGGATTTTAGTTTTAATTAAGTTGTGTGTTTAAGCTTGGTTATAGTTTAATTTTAAGCTATTTCGACTTAGTTTAGGTGGGAATTAAGGTAGTTTAAATTAATTCAAATTTTAATGAACTTTGGTAGATTTTAAGTTGTATTATTTTTAATTTCATTGGATTGAATCAATTATCACCTTTATTTTAGTTACAACTAAAGTTTAACTAAGCCAAGCCTCTTTAAACCAACCATAAGCCAAGTTAGGCCACACTCATGTCAAAACATGGACCAACCGAGCGAGGTTTGGGGCTACCAGGCTAAGCATAATTGAGGTGCCTAGGTTTGGGCTAGCTAAGCCACCTAGGAGTACTAGAAAAATGAACATGCGCCTAGAGGGGGGAAGTTCACCAAGGATGAGGTCAATAAATAGGTTTTTGATATCATTTATCTCATTTAAATATTTTAAATTTGATAAAATTGAAGCTCATACTATCCTATAACTTATATTTATAATTTTATATGTACATATTTGGATGCATTGAAATTTTAAAAATTATATCAAAATTCATATCTAATCAACTTAATTTATTGTAGTCGGATCAAATACTTATACTTGAACAAAATAACACTAGAGAAATACTTGACATAGAAAGCATAAAAATATAATAAATACTAAATCAATTTCTAATTTGCTATTACAGTGGGGCCCACACACCCCTATTGGGAAAAAAATTGTGCACAATAAACGTACGTAGAGCTGCGTACGATTTCGAGGTTATAACGATGGTATATGGGGGTTGTATCTGCGGTATAACCCCTTGTAACATTCATATAACCTTCTGTAACTTACCTGTAACTTACTAATAAATTCTTAATATATGATAACAGAAGCGTGAAACTTATTTTTAGGTTACACTATGTTACATGGAGGTTACAAGGGGTTATAACACGAGTATAACCCCCTTATATCATCTGTATAACCTCGAAATCGTACGCAGCGCTGCGTACGTCTATTGTACGCAAATTTTTTCCTGTTCCTTGAGGTCAACTTTGAAATTTTCTCCTTTAATGTATAGAATCCTAAGTCCGACCGACAAAAAAATGATTATCAAGTAATACTTAATTCAAAATTATATACCATATTATATATTTTTATGGTGATATTTGTTAAAACTATGCACAGTTCCAATCCCCTGAAGCCACTCTTGCACTAAGAGAAAAATATTAATTTTTATGCCAAAAAGCCGCACTTCATTTGTTGAATAAAATTCGATCAACTCCTCCTTAGCAGAACCTGAGGGAGACAATGATCACTTGACTGGAGCGGGAGGAGTTATGGAAATCATGAGATGGGAGCCGCCTCCTCGAATCCCTTCTGCTTCCGCTAGCTGACGATTCTTTGGAGAAATTAAGAACGAACATCAATCCTTCCATCTGGTTAGCAGGTATCTCTTCGGATTTTGTTTCTAGTTAATTGTTCCAGTTGGTTTCATTTTCTCTGATTTTCCGTGTTTGAATTTCAGTTTAGGATCGGTTCTTTGGGGTTCTCGAGGATTTCTCGTTGGTTTTTTTTTATTTTTGTTATTGACGGTGCCTGTTTTTGGAAATACTTTGCAGTGGAATTGAATACTTGTTATTGTCGGGCAAATGATGTTCTCATGTGCTTAATTAGAAATTATTGCTCCAATAACTTGAAATCTTGAAATGAGGAACAGAGATTTGTCCGCGGTGATCAGCTCCTAATTTGGAAATTAGATTTTCATTGGATTTTCTTTGTCGAAACTTTTGAGATGTTTTGCAAGGCTTCAAACAAAACTGACTTCAATCCAGAAAGTGCTATTTTGCAGTTCTCTGCAAATATCTTACTTGTTACTGTTTTGTAACTAAATAAATTCTTAGTGAATTTTTCGGCTAAAGCTGTAGGAAAGGAGCTACTGTGGTATTTTTTTATTTTTTTATTTTTTTTTAATTTAATGGATTGTGATCGAGTTAGTTTAGAATATGTGCATGTTTCTGCTGAGTGCTATGGTTTTTTGATTGATTACAGGTACAGATAAACAAAGAGGCCCTCCAAGAAAAGCTAATTGAACAAAATTTGTTTGATATGGATATATATGATGAAAAGCTGTGCATAGGGTGATCTGCAAATCAACTTCAGGACTTCCATCCATCCATATCCATATTGAATGGGAGAATAGGATTTGATCTCTTAGGGTAGATATTCCCATCCGGATGAGAACTTTATTTGCAAGAAAGACCTTCAGCAAGGATGATTTGTGTTGCATAAGATCTTGAATTCTGCACTGGAAGAGTCTCTGCCAGCCGGTGGTATCTGAAGACTTGTTCTTTTCATGAATGGAGCATCTTTTTGGTTGGAAGAGTTACTCAATAAGATTTTTTAGGTCAAAATTGAAGCTGTTCTGACTGTTTGGCACTTCTTTGGCATTTCTCCTCTGGCTGTTTCTCCAATTTCAACCTCTTATGCTAACTTAAGCAGGCAATCTTCACCTAACATATTGCTTACTTGTGGTGGCACAATTTGCTCTTTGGGCAATTCTCCTTTGGCATTTATCACCTTCTCATTTGCTGTTTGGCGCAAATCTCCTTTGGCATTTATCACTTATATATTCTCCCTTTGGGGCAGGTCTTCTTTTGCACTTGTTGCTTCCGCATCATTCTCCGGGGTAAATCTCCTTTGGCATTCATTACATACGAAATTGCTCCTGGTGGCAAATCTCCTTTGGCATTTATCAATTGTATTGTCTTTATCTTGGGCAAATCTCCTTTGGCATTGATCAGTTACATAGTTCTCTCAAGGGCAAATCTCCTTTGGCATTGCTTTTCTGCTGCAAAACTCCTTTGACATTACTTTTCTGGTGCAAAACTCCTTTGGCATTACTTTTCTGGTGCAAAACTCCTTTGGCATTACTTTTCTGGTGCAAAACTCCGTTGGCATTTATCTTCTACCATTACCTGTTGTGGGCAAATCTCCTTTGGCAAATGAAACACATCTATCCCTATCAGATTTAATTTGGAGTGCTTAATTTGCTACTGTGTCAACTCTGTGAAACACTCTCTTGGAGCTTTAAATATCTATTGGATTGATGAGTTAACCCTGCCCTTTTATCTGGATGGCTATTTTCTGGCATCAAGTTTATGAAGTTAACTGCTTGCCTTACAACTGTGCTTCATTATTCAAGAAGTGGTTTAGCAAGAAGTGGTTTAGCAATGTATAAGGTGCATCCAGGAATTTTGATCAGTTCAAGATCAACTCTTAAGAACAGTGGGCAGTTGAGAAACATTGTTTGTAATTATTAGTAAGCACATAATTTTCTCTCTCTTGTTCATTCTTGATATTAGGAGTTGCAACTAATATTTGAAAATTTCTTTCTCTAATTGCATTTCATTTGCTTCAATTTTTTCTTTCAGGAATTTGATGTGATTGTTAGCTGTGAAGGCTAATCAATAGAATTTATATTTATAGGTGTTGTGCTCCTGCTTTCTTAGAGATTTAGAGGTCAGTATCTTTATTTCAATTTTCCAATGGTAAAATGCTTTGTGGCATCTCTTTGTTTTGGATTGGAATGTTTAGCATAATTTATTGCAGGTTTGGTGTGATGAATATGTTCTGTGATTCTGATTCTGAAAGCCGCACTGAAAGCACCGACTCTGAGGAACATGATGGTATTGAATCAGCATATAGTGGGCGTGCTTGGAGCATTTTGTCGTGTCTTGATGAGACCATAGAGAAGATAGATGATTTTCTTGCATTTCAAAGAGGGTTTGTACATGGTGATATTGTCTGCTCCATCAGTGATCCCTCAAAGCAGTTAGGACGTGTGGTGGATGTCGATATGAGTGTGGACCTGGAGACTATATCTGGTGAGCTAATTGAAGGTGTGAATAGCAAAAAGCTTGTCAAAGTATGCCCTTTTTCGTTAGGGGATTATGTAATCCATGGGCATTGGCTTGGAAGAGTGAGCAGGGTTGTTGATAGGGTAACTGTTTTGTTGAATAATGGTTCCAAATGTGAGATAATGGTAGGAGATTCAGATGATGTAGTACCCTTGTCACCTATCTTATTCGAAGTTGGATCTCACCCACTTTACTGTCCCGGTCAGCGTGTCAGTGTTAATCATAACAGAATTTCTGAAAATGGAAAATGGTTATATGGCTCATGGAAGGCTGGACGGACTGAAGGTACTATTTGCCATGCAGAAGTAGGGTTTGTGCATGTTAAATGGGTTACTTCTCTCATGTGTCTTGGATGCATTTCTTCTCCTCCCAAAAGTCTTCTAGATCCAGGGATGCTTACTTTACTTTCCTGCTTTCCGTATGCGAATTGGCAAATAGGAGATTGCTGTACTCTGCCGCCTGACTATCAAAACTATTCTAAAATGGCTGATAAAGAACCAGTACCCGTTACTGTTGCCCCCCAGTTTACAAAGATGGATCATTCAGGAGTAAGTGATCAACTCTGCAAAGAAATATATTCCATTGCAAGGATCAGAACCAAGATTGATGTTTTATGGCAGAATGGTCTGGCTTCTGCTGGTGTAGATCCTGAAGTTTTACTTCCTGCAAGTAATATTGGAGAGCATGACTTCTGGCCAGGACAATTTGTGACGGAGAAGGTCACATGTGAAGATATGGAGGCATCAAGTGTCCAGCATCTGGGAGTTGTGAAAAGTGTGGAGTCGCTGGAACAAATTGTGAAGGTGAAATGGATAACCGCTGAGCCTAAAAAAACTGTAAATTTCAGTAGGGATATGGAGGAAATCATCAGTGCTTATGAACTGATTGAGCATCCCGATGCTTCTTATTTACTGGGTGATATTGTAATACGATTTCCAAATTGTGAAAATTTTGAGAATATCCCCAATCTTCAAATTGGAACTGAGCAGATTCTGGAGCACAAAAGCATCTCTGCCAAAAGAATACCAATCTCCTCATTACTTCATGCAAATGACTATAAGAAAAAAGCTCTTTCGTCTGGCCTTGATAGTTGTCCTGCCAGTTATGCATCTTGCATTGGATTTGTGATTGGATTCACGAACGAAAGTGTTTTAGTGAGATGGACCAGCGGTCTCATTTCCAAGGTATGCATTCTTATTTTCTTCTTATAATGTCTGATATGCTTACAGAACATGTTTTCTAGGGACATGTTAGGCTCATAGTGTTACTGAACTGCTAGAATTTATTGTGAAACTTTGCTTGGTTAGCTAGAATGACTGTATATAGGAGTTCCTTTTCTTCTAAATTCAAGCCTGATTCTCTATGTGATTGTACCACTCGAATTCTCTTGAAGAACATGGGTGAATAATCTTTTCCATTCACTGGAGAAAATGATTTTTGCATGACAAGGTTCTTATGTGGAAAATACTTTTTACATAGTCTTTCTAACCTTTGTTCAGAGATCTTGTGTTTTAACAACAAAAAATCATATGAGACAAACCTTTTGATTTCTAGTTTACTTGAAAGTTGGTTGTTCTGTTTTGATGGAATTTTTTGCTTGTTCTTCCATTTGGCGATTTCTCTCGAGTTGATAGCTGAAAAGCCCCAGAAGAGGGGGAGGGAAAAATTGTATTGTGAAAAGCTTTAAGTGAAAATCTTTGCAGGAAATATGTACTACACACTCCCTTTTCCGGATTCTAAAACTTTTAACTAGGGAATATGAATTAAATGTTTAAAAAAGTTAGTGTGGCTGTAACCATTATACATAAGAAATGGAGGAATTATATCTAAATCAGTGTTATTAGAAGTGAGTATCTGGAGTAAAGTCATGAGATGTGTGGACTCACATGTTTGTGAAGTGCAAGTTTTGAGCCATACCGGAGTTTCATGCTGCTTTGTCTTGTCATGTCATAGTATATCATAGTATATCATAGTGTTGTGTGCTCTGCTCCTGCTCAATATAAAAACCTATTGCAATAACTAGGCATTAACTTTCACTTCTCTTTATTGTCTCTCGTAGTATTTTAGTTGTTGCTTATTAGGTCTCCATATTCTCTTGCTGGTTCTAGGTGATTCTCGGCAGTTCTTCTCTTACACGCTTTTTTGCCCATTAGTCATGAATGTTAATTTTTTACACTACTATCTTCTTGTTCTCAAGCTTCTTCTCAAGAATGTTTTTTGATGCCTCATCTTCAGGTTCTCTTATGCTTCACGTTGTCTCCATTTTTTAAGTATTATTTCATTTCCTTGTTATTTATATTTTTAATTTTTCTTATAGTTGATATTGGATCCTAAAATATCAGCGGGTATCTACCACTTAAAAAGAACTTGTGTGAGAAGAAAAACCAAAAGAGAGAACAAAAAAAAAAAAAAAAGGCTAAGAGGGGTAAGTCAGAAGAAAGCGAAAATCTTTCAAGAATTTTATTGCTATAGGGTTAGTGGTTATCTCCCTCATCTGATCAATCATTCCTTGTGGTGGCCTCCTCTATTTATAGATGGGATGGCTTGAGGTATGATTCTTAAAATGTTACATAAGAAGATTAAAAATAAACATAAAAATACTCTGTACACGATACGTCATCGTGTACAGGAAGAAAATAGCCAATGTATAACCTAAATTTTTATTCAGTCTAATCACTTTTGAGATGGGTTTTTATTCGGTCCTTGGGCGAATTGGTGAATTGGGGACTTTGCTGGTTAAAAGAACTCGCCACAAACTTGTTATGGATTTTTGGGCCCAACTGGTCTATCACACTTAACTAGCTGATAATGAGCTAAATTCTTTTGGTCAAACAGACTAGTCGAACTAGCAAGCAATGACTACTAGATCAATCCATCTTAGTCGAGTAGTATGGACAAATTATTTAGTCAAACTCCGTTCAACCGAACTAGTTGATTGACTCTTACATTGAGCCGAACCAGATCTAAGGGTTTTTTACCATATTAAAGACTATCATTATATTTGTTAAAAATTTACTATCTGATGATTCAATAAATTAAATAACTATCATAGGAATGTAAATATGTATCTATGATATATAAGCTATGAATGCTTTAATTAGTAACTAAGTACTAAAAGCATTACTTCTTTTTGACTTCGTGCATTGAAGCAAAATAAAACCTTTTGCATTATATTGGGCTGGGCACTTTGAAAATACTAACAAAATCAATATCTCTGCTAGTTTTGGGTTGATTTTTGAATTTTTATGATTCCTTGCATAGAGCTGCATCTCTTAATGCTAATTTAGCAAAATCCTCTGCACAGCTTGTAAACATTATGATTAATTAATGGTTTTCCTTTCTATCCCTTCCATTATTCCATTTTAATCCTAGTCCCCTCACTTGCTATTCTTATCCAGTTTTCTTTTTTTTGGTTGTTCAGACCTACCTTCCCTTGTATGTTAGGTGGTATGTTTTTTGTGATTCATTATCATTTTATAGAGAGTAGCTTTTGCAACAACTAGGTTGGGCTGAATTAGACAAATGAGTTTGAATCATAGAAGCATCCCCATTGTTAAAATTAAAAGTATTTCACATGTTAACATTATATACATAACCTTAGTTGGTGGTAGCATCATTACGCATTGGGTATACACCATCTTTGATTTTAGTCTTTAATAGACTCCATTATGCGACTTTTTTTTTATTGAACTAAGCTTTCATGACCGTAACATAGCTGTTGTTCTTGCCATTTTAAAATAAATATTTTTTTTAACCATCATTTAACTTTAAATTTTGATGTTCACGAATGAAGGAACATTTAAGAAGTATTATTTTCTAGCCAACGCAAGTGAATTGGATACTTGTATAGAAATATAATTCTAAAAGCTTAATCAAACTCCTATCAATTAAGAATGAAAGAAATCAGAAAGAATAAAGAGTTTCCTTATTTAAATTGCTTCCAATTATTCTCTCCTGATTTTCCTTTCATGATTATTTCTTTATAGCTGAATGTTTAGATTAGGAATATGTGTTATTAGGTTACCTAAAATAAATTGTACAGATTATTATGTATTATTAGGTTGCCTAAAATAGATTGTGCAACTTATTATTTATTGAATGAAAACAAGGGAAAAAAGGCATTCAACCAATTTGCTGAAAACTTGATATGGTATCAGAGCCACCTCTCTCTGTTA